>CAJQZJ010034299.1:1454619-1489994 GCA_907164525.1 Lophiomys imhausi | reverse complement strand
CTTCTTCTTCTTCTTCTTCTTCTTCTTCTTCTTCTTCTTCTTCTTCTTCTTCTTCTTCTTCTTCCTCTTCCTCCCTCCTTCCCTCCTCCACCTTCTTTCCTTCCTTGTTTCCTCATCTTAAACATATTGTGTGGATGCTTAGTAGATAAGAAAAGCATTTGTGGGAAGGCACAAGGTCTTCTGGATGAACTGGGAAGCAGAAGAACAAACCCTTCCCAATTCACTTCCTTTAAAATGCTACGAGCAGCAGAGGACAGAAAGCTTCAGAGGAGTTCTGGAAAAGGTGCACTGTGGGAAATAAATCAAAGTGACTCCCAAGTCCAAACATTTAGCATCCCTCAAGAAGAACAGATAACTGAAAAGTTACTTATTTGGCACATGTGCTAACAGACTCAGTGAAGGGCACTGAGCCAAAAAGACTTAAGAACTGTAAAAGGAATAAAGCTACTTTGTTAATAAAAAAGGAAATAACTGATACTGATTTATCAAAATGAAGGATACATTGCTGATTTTATATATATATGTATATATATACATATATATATATCATTCTTTATATTCGAGTTGCTGAAACCCTCCTAGCTTTAGAAGGGTATGAGAATGATGTGGCATGTATTTTAAAAATTAAATAAATGCTCCCAGCTGTGGAAATACAAAATGCTCAGAGAAATGGGGAAAAGCAGAGTGAAGCCAACACATAACTAATGAGAAATGTCAGGCGATGAGAAGAAAAGGGGATCCAAGGAGAACAGAATTTCTTCCTGTGGTTACTTAGTGTTCAGAACCAGAGAAAGCAGTGATAATTTAGATAGTTTAGTCTTCATTTAGAGACAATGAAGACTAGAGGGCAAGAGGCTGCACCTAAAACATGAGCTGGAGAGATGTAAGTGCAGCTCCAGGGTATCTACCTCCCTTTTCTTTGTCTCTATGGGCACCAACAGGCATGCTCATGCATCTGTTTGCTGCCCCCCACAACACACAGACACACACACACACACACCCGCATGCACGCACGCACGCACAAGCACAGAGAGAGAGAAATATAAAAGTAATAAATCTCTGAATGTTAGACATGTTTTTCTCCTAGCTCCAAGTTTTGTGCTTTCTTACAGTTCAATTTTCTTTCTTTCCCTGCCTCCTATCTGTCTCTACTTTCCTCCCTCCTTTCCTTCCATCTTCTTATGTGGCTTTGCCTTCTCTCAGCTGGATGCTCTTGCAGAGTAAATCAGTTGAGCACTGTAAATTTTAACTTGAGCCCTACCTCATCAGGAGGGATCTAAATGTTCATGATCCTGACCGATTTTGTACAATACCCTTGGGAGATGTAGACCAGATAGCCCTAAAAAGAGAAACTGCCGACAGTATATAGGATATGTCTGAAGAACTGTTTCAAAGGCAGCGGGGAAATGGGAAAGAAATGCTAAGAAAGGGATGGGCTAGTGCTGAGAAATAAAAGAAAAAAATGGCTCTTAAAGAATCTATTGAACAAATTCAACTCAAAAAAATTACATGGATTGCCAAAGTGATGAAAGGGAAGGTCTCTTGGGTGGGGCAGACTCAACTTTGGGGTCCCAGTGAAGGCAATGCAGTCTGTCTAGGATCCAACCTTCAGCAGAATAGGAAAGAGGGCTAGAATGAGCCCCACAATGAAATGATGTAGCCTAATGACAGCTGATTGAGGACAGAGGAAATGCAGCGACAATCGGAGGTCACATCCTAAATGTACATCTATCAAGGATAGTTCAGTTATAATATATCTATATCCTAGACCACTGCTGAAAGGAATGTACTGGTTGTATATGCACTGACAAGGGAGGGCTCTTCACATTGTGTTTAATGACAATGTGCAGAACACCATACATATTAAATTACTCTACTTTATGAAAACATTATATATGATTACATGTACATAACTGAACCAGATACAAGAGTCTAGAAAATGAAGCCTCAGGGCAGAGTAGTTTTCTTTTTTTGATTACTTATCTGGTGGAAGGAACATGTTGTATTGCCTTTTAAAATTTGTGTTGGGGGTTCAGGGACCTTGTTCAAGCAAGGAGAGCACATGCTTGGCACTGGGTTAAATGCCAATACAAAAAAGAAAAGGAAAGAAACACCAACAAAGATAAAGAGTAGCAATTAAACAAATCAGGCCTGATAGGTCTACCACTTAAGTAAGTAACCTTGAACAAATATTTGCTTCTCTAGTGCCTCAGTTTACCCATCTGTAAAATGAATGATAACCTGACATGGCTGTGAGGAGGCTGCACGCAATTATGAACACTGAATATTCATGACACTAGGAACAGGGCATGCTACCGAGAACTCTCCAGGTCTGTGGAATCATTCCTCTATGATGTTCACTAAGGCTTTTTAACACAAACAGGAGTTATTTCTGAGACCTAAAACACCCAGATGAAGAAAAACAGAGCTCATAAATTTGTCAAAATGAAGAGGACTTTCCTGAAATTCTTTCGTATTTGTTTCTCCTGGATGAACTCAGAACCATTTTGCAAAGTTTTCCTCAAGGTTCAGGAGGTGACTTGCCTCATTCTACTCAGTTTCTGGTTTTTTCTTGTCGATGGTTTCACATTGCTGAGCCTTCTGACTCCAAACTCATGCATGCCTTGAGGCTTTCTCCTGCATTCTCAATTCAATCTTTAAAAAAAAAAAAGGTAGGTGTACAGGTTGGTTTCTTGCTAAGTTAGGTCTGAATGTTTTCAATTAGTATTATAAATGGAGTGTTTTTCCCATTTTAACTTTTAATTTGATCTTGTTTGAATAAAAGGAAGCTATGAAGATGAATCCCACCAGATATAAGAATGTTATCCATGGAGCTACAAGAATTAAAAACAGTTTGTTAAAGAAAAAAAAGGGAAGATTAAAGCATAGACTGCAGAATATATAAATACTCTAATTCGTATACAGATTCAGTATATTATTATCAGAAAGGAAATGAATTAGTCAGTAAATTATAATGCAAAAAGCTAGTTGTCAGTTTAGAGAAATGTAGATTCCCATCCTCAGGCTTTACAGCAAGTTAATCTAGATTAATTAGAGACTTTAATAAAACTATTAAATAAGATTAATTGGTGATTTAAAAATAAAGCTATTATAGGAATAGATGAAATTTAAAATTCATTTATTTTAAGTCATGGTAAAAAGAAATGGAGACATCTAGACAATATGTATAAAAACCTAGACTCTATAAAGGCAAGTTAAATATTTATGCAGTTAAACCCATCAAAACATCTGTTTGGGTAAAAATTTGTCATAAAGTCAAATGATAATAAACTGGGTACATCACTGTACCACATATAAAAATGGCAATTTTCTTTAACTTACAAAGAACTTAACCTAATAAATTAGGGAAAAATGTTGACAGCTGGTTGAAAACTGAACTGAAGGCTATCAGCTCATTAACACAGTTTGTACAGATGAAGTTTGAACAGTCAAAAAGTACTAAGAATAAAAGCAAGAAGAGTTCAATTCCCGACGGCGGCAGAGAATCCAGAGAACACGAAAGATTGCCTCCTCTGTTCGCAGAGCATGATGGGTCGGACACCTGCCCATCAACCGTAACGTTTTTGTGGTGTCTTTTCTTAGATGGTGATTTGGAACAGCTTTCCTATCATTCTGTTATAGCAACATGATAAACGCTCTTAATTGCATTTACAGTGAAAAATGGAGAATTTCCCCCAACTTCACACTCCGGAGCTGATTCTCTGTTTGGTGCTTTCGAGTTTTTTTTGTTTTTTTTTGTTTTTTTTTTTGTTTTTTTTTTTTTTGGTTTTTCGAGACAGGGTTTCTCTGTGTATCCTTGGCTGTCCTGGACTCACTTTGTAGACCAGGCTGGCCTCGAACTCACAAAGATCCGCCTGCCTCTGCCTCCCAAGTGCTGGGATTAAAGGCGTGCGCCACCACCGCCCGGCTATGGTGCTTTCGAGTTTTAACATTAGGAAAAAAGAATCAGATTGCTGCTCAAACCTGCTTGGATTTCTGCCCTCCCGGCCTCTTCTGTTGACAAGCGCTGCACCTCCTGTCGGGAAGGGTTACCCTCCCAGCTTCATATGAGTCACTGCCAGGGTGCAGCTAGTCGTCTTGAAACATCTTCAGTTTCCTTGAATGGCCACTTTCTCTGTCCTCACACCTTCAGGTAAAGGTCCTCCTCCTTCAGTTAAGTAGACAATACATCTGATGACGCCATAGATGGGATTCCTTAGCTTTTTTCTAGACCATGACCTTCGTGAAACATTGTGGTGCCTTTTCATGTGGGATCCTGTTTTGTATTTGAAACTTCTCTCTCAAAAGGCTCTTACACACACCACCACCACCACCGAAATCAAATAGTAAAACACTTCAATCCTGGTACAAAACACTGATGAACACCAGTTTAAGGGGGAAAGGGTTTGTTTTAGCTTACAGATTACAGTCCCTCATTGAAGGAAACCAAGGTAGGAAGTAAAGGCAGAAACTTGAAGTAATAAACCGAAGCACAGTCCACGGAGGCTACATACTTGCTCAGCCACCTGTCTTAGCCCAGGCCTCTCTGTCCAGGGAACGCACAAGTCTACAGTGCCTGGGACCTCTTACATCAATTAGCAACCAAGAAAATGTTTCACAGATGTGCCCATAGGCCAATCTGATAAAGGCAATTCCACCACTGAGATTCCCTCTTCTCTATTATATGTAGGTTTGTGGCAAATTGGCATAAACTACGACACCTAACCAGAAGGATTCATTTGTTCCAATTATTGTGAAAATAATTCATTGGTCAATGCTAAAAAATTTGATACAGAAATATCTTGAGTGTTGTTAACATACATGTCATCCACCACTTAGTTTTACTATAATTATATAAATATGGCTATCCATAAAATATATACACTGATGCTTCTCAACTTACAACAGGGTTACTTCCCAGTAAACCCATCATAAGTTGGAAATATGTAAAAAGTGCACTTAATAGATTTAACCTACTGAACATCATCTTGGCAACACAGTGAACTGTAGAGGACCAAGTGCTTCCGTGTGATCTCATGGCTGACTGCTAATGCTTAGCATCCTAAGAGAACAGCACACCATGCATCATTGGTTTCTACTGAATGCATGTCACTTTTGAAATCATTATAGAGTCAGGAAAATCTTTAAGTTGAGCTATCAATATAGAGTCATCTATGAAATTTACATGCCAGGGAGTATATAAATGTATATTATATATGTTTTATAATATGTGTTGGGGTAGTGTTAAGCATTCTAAATGTTAATTAATTGGTCCTGCTTGCTGTCTGTTTCTTACATTGACTCTGATTGGTTAAATAAAATGCCGAGGCCTGAGATTGGGCAAAGACAGAGAAAGGTGGGACTTCTTGAGATTAGAGCAGGAAGCCTGTGCTTTAGACAGAGGAAGAATTCATTCCAGCCAGCAGCAGGAAGAAGAACATTCCAGCCATGAGCAGCAGGAAGGAAGACACACGCCATGGGTTAGGAAAAAGAGCCTCATTCCGCATGGCCAGGAACATCGGCACGGTATAGAAAATGGCAGTCCAAGGGGACGTATGTATATATGGGGTCATATTTGGGCAATAGAATTAAGAGCTAGCTTAGATGGGCCAGGATTGCACAACTCAGGCCAAGGCTTGTTAAAATCCATCCTGTGTCTCTGTGTGCTCATTTATAATGTCTGGATGAGAATTAACAACCGCCAAACCAATTAACAATAATATAAATACTGGTTAAACAATTTAATTAGTCATATTTTTTTACAAATATGTTTGTGCCTTTGTGCACTTATATGTAGTAAGAATCAATACAACCTACATTATAATATTTAACATGTATGGAATAGTTCACCTATAGTTGTCTCTTAGGTATCTACTGTCTCTCACTTAAAACAGTCACTCTGGAAGAACAAGAGAGGCCAATATGACTCAGGAAATAGATGCAACTCAGAAAGATCCTGAAAGTTACAAGATTTACAAGGCCCCTCCCATAAGATTACGAAATCAGTAAGCAATTGCTGGGGAGGGAAGACTCTCCAGTCAAACCTGATGTCTTTAGGATGTGCAAGGAACTCGAGATGTACAGAGTTTATGAATCATCATCCATACCAGATGGCTTCTCAGTGATGTGGTGGCCCTTGAGTCACCCACGGTCCTATTACCCCATCAACTCACTGGTTCACTAAGCTAGACTTGGATGGAATCATTCCTTTGGTCTGTTGTCCAGCACTTATCTGGGGTGAACAGACATTTATTCATGTCTCCCCAGGAAAAGCATCATAAAAACTGCTGAGTACTTTATATGTATTGTTTTATTTAATTCTCACAATCACTGATCAAATTAGCACCATTATATATCCCATCTGTGGCAGATTAAACCAGGCCGCAAATTCTTTGGCATTCCTCCTGTGAAAGGGTGAGAGTGAGGTCATCTCCACCCTGAATCTGCTCAGGCTCTAGGACTGCTTTGACGACTAACTTTATAGGGAAATGATGTAGTGTTAGTTGCCAAGTCCAAGCCTTTAGAGCATCCTCCTCTGGTACCCTCACTTTTGCACCTAGCGCCTCAGCTATAAAACACTCTGCATAAGGCCCCACCTAGAAATGTGCTCAGCCCAGCTTCCATTCAACCTCATCAAAGTGTCAGACGACCAGGGAAGTCTTCCTGGATCCTTTAGAACTCATAGCTGCTAGCCGAGTGCCACCCAGGAACCCAGTCAGGCCACACCGAGCATAAGGAGGGCCAGCAAGTGTGTGCCCAAATGCCTGACATGCAAAATCATGAGATCCAGTACACTGGGTGTTGTGTCATTCCCTTCAAAGTTGAACTAATTGTTACACCGCAATGTGTAACTGGAACGCCCATCTTCCAGAGGAAAATCACAGTGAGTGAAGTACCTGGTTCTGGATCACACGCAGCCTAATTAACGCGGCTGAGATTCCAATGGAGACAGCCTGCCTCAGAAGCCTATAATCTTACTACTCCATTGAAGTCTTTTAAAATGATAATGAACTTTTGGAGAGAGGGCAGAGATAGTATCTTGACTCCTCTTAGCAGCTACTCTAATTCCTAACTAATGAAGAATCTGTGCCCAAGGCCTGTCTTCCCCTCCCCATCCCCTTCTAGTCACAGTTACCTACTCATGCATATTTTCACATCCTTCTGAATTTTAAAATGTGGTAAGTTCCTTCCACGGATTTGCCCACATTTAAGACAGTGGTGGAGAAATCCCTGTTTCTCCACTGTCCTTAGTGTTGATCATATCAGCTAATGCTGGCTAATACCAAAAGGGCAAACTAATTCTGGATTTGGGGAAGTTAATTTCTATGGCATTAAATACAGCCTAGAAATTTTTCAAGGAAACAGAGACTTTGGAAGTTTCTATGATAAGAGGCTTGGAAGTTTCTATGATAAGCTATCACTCCATCTATTTCATATTAAAGTGAACTATTTCCTGAAAAGGAAAAGGGAGTAGGCAAAGAGGAGATTTGATAAGACTGTCTTGGAAGGCAAATAGATCTGTACCTATAACCTTTCTGGAGCCAAAAAGGTCAGGGGTCAAGGACCCAGAGCAACTGGTCTAATCAAGGGATACAGACTAATTAAACATGACAGCAGTACACATGCTGTATAGACACTATTGTTTCCAGGACATACTAAACAGCATTATATGTAACATGAAAGGAAGACAGATCTCTCTGTGTTATTTTGTTGCTGAAGGACATTTTCTCAACAAAGAAGGAAAACAGCCACATGGCTCAGCCTAATTTTCTGAGGGTGGCTTCTAAAAGATTTTTATCTCAGCCTCTTAAAGACTCATCATATTAAACAGAAAGGGATTCAAATAACAAACAGGCAACATAAAGTTCATGAGAAAAACACTCCTAAATATGGTCATGTAATTAATTCTTACATTTTATGAAATCTCTGCCTAAAACACAGAATTCTGAGACTTTAGAGCTTAGCCAGTCAAATGATTCTTTTTTTTTTAGATTTATTTATTTATTATGTATACAGTATTCTGCCTGCATGTATGCCTGCATTCCAGAAGAGGGCACCAGATCTCATTATAGATGGTTGTGAGCCACCATGTGGTTACTGGGAATTGAACTCAGCACCTTTGGAAGACCAGCCAATGCTCTTAACCTCTGAGCCATCTTTCCAGACCCATCAAATGATTCTTTAACAGTACTTAATGTTTAATACTTTTCCACGAAAAATAAAAACATACAGCAATTGTGGTGTCAACATTTCTGAGGTCCTGGGTTCAATCTCCAACAGCAGATGAAGGGTTAATCCTCTAAAAGTGTCGGGTGAACTGAAAATCTCTGGACAGGAAAGCTGACTTCACTAGCAACATCTGTAAACTGTTAGTATCTTAGTTACCGTTCCATTGCTGTGAAGAGACACCTTGACTGTGGCAACTCTTATAAAGAAAGTATTTAATTGGGAGTTTACTTAAAATTTTACAGGGTTTGTCTATGATCATCGTGGTAGGAAGCATACAGGCATGGCACTAGACCAATAGCTGAGAGCTTTACATCTGTAGGCAGCAGGCAGAGAAAGAGAGAGAGAGAGAGAGAGAGAGAGAGAGAGAGAGAGAGAGGCCCAGCAAAAAAAGAGACTGAGCCAGAATGAGCTTTTGAAACCTCAAAGCCCACCCCCAATGACACACCTCCTCCAATAAGGCCACACCTCCTACTTCTTCCTATACAGTTCACCAATTGGGACTAAGCATTCAATATATGAGCCAAAGGGGGCAAGTCTCATTCAAACCACCACAGTTCTGGGACACTTGTGAAAAAAGGACCAACATACCACTTTGACTGGTAGCTGGCACTCTGAGACTGTAGTTCCCCCCTTCCCATGCTGTGGAATCCCAAGTCCTCTGTGCCACATGTGCACAGCCTCTACCTCATTGGAGGGACGGCAGTCCTTCAGTTGCTTTGATGACAAGAACAACTCTGCTCCTGGAGAGGCCTGTCTGCTTCATTTCCAAGTTACCCCTATCAATCCCCATCTAATATTTGGTGCCAAAGCCAGGAAGGGTTTCGGGTTCCTGTACCTCAGCCTCAATCTCTCTCTGAGCAACCTTTCTCCCTTTACCCATTTTGCTCTCTTTTCTGGGATCCAAACCATTGAGAGCTTGGCCGTTCACCAAGTCCACTTGGTTTAATGGCTACCAGTCATGACTTGCAGACTCTGGGGTTTAGTGTACCATGTAAACTCAATTTGGGTCTTTCCTTTCATTTGGTTTTCCCTGTCTGTCTATCTTTAAGTCTTCCATTCTGTCTTTGTCTGTCTGTCTTCTGACCTCCAGAGCAGAGGTTCTTTGCCACAGGCTTTCTCCCCAACTCTGAGAGTTCCTCGGCTTCTACTGCCTGATTCTCACAAGCAGAGGGCACCCTCTTCTGCAAATCAGGCTCACTCCACCTGCCACCCCCCAACCCTGGGTGATGACTTAGGGAACAACTGTAGCCTCCTTCTCCCCTGCCTTCCAAGATGGGTTCCAGACTGTCTGTACCCTTTGGCATGTGTAAAATTTAACTTCAAAAATTTAGGTCTCACCGACCCCAGACCCACTCCTCTAATCTCACTCCCCATTAAGATATGGCCCATATATCAACTAGACAGCAGTCACACTGGGCCTGAATTCAGAGACTTCCAAGTTCTCACAGCCTTAGATAATAACTTCACAAGACAAGGAGTCTGAAGGCGCACCTCCAAGTGTCTTTTCTAGCTTCACTGGACACTTGTCCTTATTCCTTCATTTCTGTACTTCAGGCTTCGACAGTTCAAACTTCTAAATCCAGTTCCCTAAACTCTCTCTCCTGCTAATCAGCCTGATAACCCTCCTCCCTATGAAAAGCAGAGCACAGTAAGTTGTATTAGCAAGTTTTCCCATGCTTTTCAAGCTGAGATACTGGCTCTCTGTGTGGGACTTGGCTTTCCCACTTCAGACTCCACGTCCCCCAAACCCCTGACCTCAGGCCAACCCCCTGACTCTGTGACTGGGGGAAAAAAAGCAAAGAGCCCAATTGTCTCCCGTACTGGAACTGGGCTAGTACCATTCCTTAGGAAGTTACTCTTCTGAAATTCCGATAAAACTCTCATGCTGTGTTTCTAGCTAGACTACCATCTTCTCATGGGCTCAACTTCTTCAGCTGAGACCATAAAATTCCTTCCTGTTTCTTTATTTTGGCATTTGGATGTAACTGGCCTAGGCCATAGGTACCATCTCCTTTTATATCCGTAGTAATCTATCTAACTAAAGTGTCTTTTTAAAGAAAAAGATGTAACAATCCGCATTTGGTTTATAAAATGATAGATTCTGCAGGGTCATACCCTAGTGGAGGATGGGTTCTCTTTACCATGTTACTGAGTTCACCTTGAACAGTAAGCAACCATGCGGTTTGCTTCCATCTTGGTTGGGGGAATTCATCACAGTAGAAGCAACCATGTGACTTGGACACCATCTTTGCTAATGATATCTATTATAAACAAGGAAAATGCCATGTGACTTCACCATCTTAGTTAATGCCATGACATGCACAAGCCAAAATGGCAGCGCCCAAAAAACCTCATGGTCCCACTGAGTCCTCTAAGGAACCCTTTTATATTAGACTAAGGAGAAAATATTTGACCTTCAAGGTATTTATTTTGTGAATGAAATGGGTTTTTTTTAAATTGTGATATAGATTATACATGATGCATTTATTTATTGGTGTCTGAGGGGGACCTAAAAGTTGTCCCTCGATCATAGGCCTACAATACTGGCCCATTGACAAAGAAAGCTAACACTGAAATGCACGGGTCCTGACAGAGACTCAAAGAATAAATTGACATGTGCGAGACAAGCTGCTGCCGTGAGGGGCTGCTATGGTAAGCTCTTCTGAGTCCCAATGACTGTTATTTCCGCCTGATGTCTCCAGACCCATTTTCCTCTAACTGAGATAAAAATGTTCTTTTGCCCCTCAATATTCATTTGTTCCACACATCTCCATTTTTTCTTCTGCGCAATCAAACAATGTGTCTACTAAAGATCTCTATGCTGTTTCCCTGTCACAGTAAAATTATAAAAATATAATCCCAATAAGCAACAACGTACAAAATCTTGGTTCATTAAGATATGTATTATAGATAATTATGTATATTTAGACTGTCTGTCCACATGTGATTATGGCTTGTTTAGGTTGTATTTTTAATATATACACCATGTACTTAGTAAATAAACTCTTATGTAAACTAAAGTTGTTAACTTGGCCCAACTTCATTTTGTTCAAAGTAAAATTAAAATTAATAATAATAATAATAATAATAGGAGGAGAGCGAAGATGGTGGCGACCTACACTGACGCATTCTGAACGCGGGGAAAAAAGAGCCATAAAAAACACAGAGATATTGGGCACTGTGCAAAAACCGGAGGGGCTAGAACCCCCCCCTGGAACACTCACAGCTCCCAAGGGACTGTTAAAAGTCCCAGGGCAAGGCTCTCCCCATCTCTCACAGACACGGAGGCCACTAAACGCGGGATTCGGGAACTCCCATTTGGTGAGGCGCCTGGTAAGATCGATCCCAACTTACAGCAGGCAGAATCAGGGTCCATTTGGCCATAGAGCGCTGTCCTATTGGGCTCCCCACACATCAAGTTGAACTTATACCCACTTAGAAAAGGTTGCGAGATAGTGGAAGCCTTAGCAAGGAACAAACGGGGGGCTCAGCGGGTGGTCCGCAGCCGCTCGTGAAGCAGGAGGGCGGGAGGTTCCGAGAGAGCGCAGGAAGCAGGGAACACAAAAGCAGGCGGGAGGGGCCAAATCTCGCACACACACTATAGCGCAGCTGGGGAGAGAGCACGGCGGGCAGGGACAAATCCCCGCCAGTCCACGGCAGGTCATCTGGGGAGAGAGACAGGCGTGGGTGGGGCCAGGGGTCCGTACACCCAAGGCGGAGCTGCTGGGACGAGAGGTCCACTCAGGCAGCCGGAGGATCCGGGGCTTGGGGTACCCACGGGACCCGTGGCGGCGCAGACAAGAAGGGAATTAGGCACAGGGTCCAGCCCTGTGGCGAGAAGACTAGAGAGAAACCAGAAATCGGGACCATAGCTGTATCCTGGAAAATCCTGACATATCAGGTGTGGAGCCAGACCCTGTCAGCCTCCGGGACAACAAACAAAGCCCACAGAATCTGTGCCTGGGCAAACAGACCCATACTATCAGAACCATTACAGGCTGATAACTCAAAGTGCAACATAGAGAAGTCTGAATTGGGAGCAGTGAAACAATCCTGGTCCATTATTCACAACCTGGGAATAGGCTGCACCAGATCACAGTGCCTCTGGCCATTAAAACCACAGTGACCTTGAAATCCCCCTGTAAGCAACGACAGATAGCCAAGTAACTCGTCCCCTGCACCAAATCATCCACTGTGGTTCCAAGCACAGAAAACAGACAGCTAAATGCATCCAATGGCGAAAGGTCAAAAAAAAAATAGAAATCAAGGAATTATGACTCCAACAAAGCAGAACCACCTTAGCTCATCCAATTTGGATGACCACACACCAACAGAACCACATGAAAACATTGACAATTCTGCAGTATGGAAAGTGATAGAGTCCCTGCAAGAAGAACTTAAATCTATGAAGGAATTCAAAGAAACCACAATTCTACAAATCAAAACAAGGAACAACACCATTAAAGAGCACCAAGCCAAGGTGACAGAGCTTGAACAGGAAAAGGAAAAAGCCATGAAAGATTTTCATACAAAAACAAGCAAGCTGGAGAAGGAAATGTACAAAACGAACAAAACCATACAAGACATGAAAATAGAAATAGAAACAATAAAGAAAACACAGTCAGAGTTAAAAGAGGAAGTGGAGAACCAAGGGAAGAGAACAGGAACTACGGATGTGAGTATCAACAATAGGATGCAAGAGATGGAAGACAGGATCTCAGGCATGGAAGATTCAGTGGAAGAAATCAGTACAACATCCAAAGAAAATGAGAAGGCTAAAAAATCTCTCACCCACAACATCCAAGAAATCAAGGACTCAATGAAAAGACAGAACCTAAGAATTATAGGTATAGAGGAAAGAGAGGACTCCCGACTCCAAGGCCCAGGAAATATCTTCAACAAAATCATAGAGGAAAACTTCCCAAACCTGAAAAAAGAGATGCCAATAAAAATCCAAGAGGCATACAGAACACCAAACAGATTAGACCAGAAAAGAAACTCCTCTCACCACATAATAATTGAAACCCCAAATATACAGAACAAAGAAAGAATATTAAAAGCTGTAAGAGAAAAAGGTCAAGTCACATACAATGGCAGACCCATCAGAATTACACCTGACTTCTCCCCAGAAACGATAAAAGCTAGAAGGGCCTGGTCAGATATACTACAAGTCCTAAGAGATCATAGATGCCCAGCCAGACTACTTTACCCAGCAAAACTCTCTATCAACATAGATGGAGAAAACAAGATATTCCATGACAAAATTAAATTTAAACAATATCTACCCACAAACCCAGCCCTACAGAAAATCCTAGAAGGAAAATCCCAACCCAGAGAAGAAAACTCCACCCAAGAAAACAAAGGGAATAGAAAACCCATCAGCAACTAAACCAAAAGAGGAACAGGACCACCACCTATACCAAACTAATGGGAAATAACAACCCCAGGTCACTAATATCCATCAACATCAATGGACTCAATTCCCCAATAAAAAGACATAGGTTTACAGAGTGGATTCGCAAGCAAGACCCTTCCTTATGCTGTATACAAGAGACACATCTAACTACAAAAGATAGACACTGCCTCAGAGTAAAGGGCTGGGAAAAGGTTTTCCAAGCAAATGGACCCAGGAAGCAAGCTGGAGTAGCCATCCTAATATCAAACAAAACAGACTTCCAACTGAAGTTAATGAAGAAAGACAAAGAAGGGCACTATATACTCATTAAAGGGAATATTCATCAAGAGGAAATTTCAATACTGAACATCTATGCCCCAAATACAAAGGCACCTACTTTCGTAAAAGAAACACTTCTAAAACTTAAAGCGCACGTCGATCACAACACATTAGTAGTGGGAGACTTCAACACCCCACTCACAACAAAGGACAGATCATCAAGACAGAAGACAAACAGAGAAATATTGAGTCTAACAGAGATCATGAACCAAATGGACCTAACAGATATCTACAGAACGTTTCACCCAAACACAAAGGAATACACCTTTTTCTCAGCACCCCACGGAACCTTCTCCAAAATCGACCACATAATTGGTCACAAAGATAGTCTCAGTAGATACAAGAAAATTGAAATAACACCTTGTATCTTATCAGACCACCACGGAATAAAGCTGGTCTTCAACAGTAAAAGAATCAACAGAAAGCCTACACACACATGGAAATTGAACAGCTCCTTACTGGATGACCACTGGGTCAGGGAAGAAATAAGGAAGGAAATCAAAGACTTCTTAAAATCCAACGACAATGAAGACACAACATACCCAAACCTATGGGATACATTGAAAGCTGTGCTACGAGGAAAGTTCATAGCACTAAGTGCTTTCAAAAAGAAAATTGTGACAGCTCATATTAGTGAACTAACAGCTAAGCTGGGTGAATTGGAAAAAAAAGAAATAAACACTCCCAAGATGAGCAGAAGACAGGAAATCATCAAACTTAGAGCTGAAATCAACAACTTAGAATCAAAAAGAACTATACAAAGAATCAATGAAACCAAGAGTTGGTTCTTCGAGAAAATCAACAAAATAGACAGACCCCTAGCCAAATTAACTAAAAGGCAAAGGGAAAGAACACAAATCAACAAAATCAGAAATGAAAAGGGAGAAATAACAACAGACATTGAGGAGATCCAGAAAATATTCGGACATTACTTTAAAAATCTATATTCCACTAAATTTGAAAACCTAAGCGAAATGGACAATTTCTTCGATAAATTCCACCTACCAAAACTAAATCAAAATCAGATTAACAGCTTAAACAGCCCAATAACACCTAAGGAAATAGAAACATTCATTAATAATCTCCCAACCAAAAAAAGCCCAGGGCCAGACGGCTTTAGCACGGAATTCTACCGGACCTTCAAAGAGGAACTAACACCATTACTTTTCAAACTCTTCCACCACATAGAAACAGAAAGATCACTGCCAAACTCATTCTATGAGGCCACTGTCATTCTGATTCATAAACCACACAAAGACCCAACAAAGAAAGAGAACTTCAGACCAATCTCCCTCATGAACATTGATGCAAAAATACTAAATAAAATACTAGCAAACCGAATTCAAGAACACATCAAAAGTATCATACACCATGATCAAGTAGGCTTCATCCCTGGAATGCAGGGATGGTTCAATATACGAAAGTCTATCAATGTAATTCACCACATAAACAAGATGAAAGAAAAAAACCACATGATAATCTCGCTAGATGCAGAAAAAGCATTTGACAAAATCCAACACCCCTTCATGCTAAAAGTTCTGGAGAGAACGGGCATACAAGGACCATACCTAGAAATAATAAAGGCAATATACAGCAAGCCAGTAGCCAACATCAAATTAAATGGAGAGAAACTTGAAGCATTTCCTCTAAACTCAGGGACAAGACAAGGGTGTCCACTTTCACCATATCTCTTCAATATAGTACTTGAAGTCCTTGCTAGAGCAATAAGACAACTAAAGGAGATCAAAGGGATAAAAATTGGAAATGAAGAAGTCAAATTATCCCTATTCGCAGATGATATGTTAGTATACATAAGCGACGCCAAAAATTCCACCAAAGAACTCTTACAGCTGATAAACAACTTCAGCAAGGTGGCTGGATACAAAATTAACTCAAAAAAATCAGAAGCCCTTCTTTATACAACAAACAAATATACCGAGAAAGAAATAAGGGAAACAACCCCCTTCACAATAGCCACAAACAACATAAAATACCTGGGGGTAACTCTAACCAAGCATGTAAAGGACCTATATAACAAGAACTTCAAGCCCCTGAAGAAAGAAATAGAAGAGGCCTTTAGAAGATGGAAAGATCTCCCATGTTCATGGATAGGTAAGATCAACATAATAAAAATGGCTATCCTACCAAAAGCAATATATAGATTTAATGCAATTCCTATCAAAATACCAACACAATTCTTTATAGACCTGGAAAAAGCTAGTCTCAACTTCATATGGAACAACAAAAAGCCCAGAATAGCTAAATCAATCCTGTCCAATGAAAAAACATCTGGAGGTATCACCATCCCAGACTTCAAGCTGTACTACAGAGCAACAGTAATAAAAACAGCATGGTACTGGTATAGAAACAGACCAGTGGATCAATGGAATCGAATTGAAGACCCAAACATGGATCCACACACCTATGGCCAACTAATCTTTGACAAAGAAGCCAAAAACGCACAATGGAAGAAGGACAGCATCTTCAACAAATGGTGCTGGTCCAACTGGATGTCCACTTGCAAAAGAATGAAATTAGACCCATACCTATCACCTTGTACAAAACTTAATTCCAAGTGGATCAAAGACCTTAACATAAGGCCGGCCACACTAAAGACACTAGAAGAAAAAGTAGGAGAAACCCTCGAACTCATTGGCACAGGTGACAACTTCCTGAACAGAACACCAACAGCTCAGGACCTGAGATCAACAATCAATAAATGGGACCTCATGAAACTGAAAAGTTTCTGTAAAGCAAAGGATACTGTCATTCGAACAAAACGGCAACCAACAGACTGGGAGAAAATCTTCACCAACCCCACATCTGATAGAGGGCTATTATCTAAAATCTACAAAGAACTCAAGAAACTAAATGCCAAGAAACCAAATAATCCAATCAAAAAATGGGAGATGGAGCTAAATAGAGAATTCACAAAGGAGGAATCCCTAAGGGCTGAGAGACACTTGAAGAAATGTTCAACATCCTTAATCATCAGAGAAATGCAACTCAAGACTACCCTGAGATTCCACTTAACACCTGTTAGAATGGCTAAAATAAAGAGCTCAAATGATAGTGCATGCTGGCGAGGGTGTGGAGAAAGGGGTACCCTACTCCATTGCTGGTGGGAGTGCAGGCTTGTGCAACCACTATGGAGGTCTGTCTGGCGATATCTTAGAAATCTAGGAATAACCTTGCCTCAAGACCCAGCCATACCACTTCTGGGTATACACCCAAAGGACCTCTCACAGAGACATAGGGAAGTCTCCTCATCTATGTTCATAGCAGCCTTATTTGTAATAGCTAGAAATTGGAAACAACCCAGATGTCCCTCAACTGAAGAATGGATTAAAAAATTGTGGTACATCTATACAATGGAATATTACTCAGCTATCAGAAACAATGAAATCATGCAATTTGCAGCCAAATGGATGGATCTAGAGGAGCTCATCCTGAGTGAGCTAACCCAGTCTCAGAAGGATGCACATGGCATCTATTCACTTATAGTAGGATTTTAACTATTTCGTACAGGATATCTGTACTACAACCAACACATCAAAAGGAACAAGGACATAATTTTCTTTTTCCTTCTTTTTTTCTTTTTTTCTCTTTCCTTTTCCCTTCTCTTTTTCCTCTCTTTTTTTGTTGATATTCTTTGTTTTTGTGGGTTTGTGTATTTGTTGGTCTTTTTTTTTAGTATTCCCCCAGTAGCAATGAGACACCAGTCACTGGCAGTACTGCCTCTTAGGCCCCCGGTGAATGAAGAGGCGCTTGGCCCTCATATGACTCCTGATCTGTGGTGAGAGACTGTTAGGCAGGGACACTCCACCACAGAGGAACAAGATGGAAGGGTCAGGGGGTAGAGCATGGGAGGGTGGGGCTGGGAAGCGGGAAAAGAGGACAATATGATAAGGATGTAACCTGAAGCAACAAACAAATAAATTTATTAACTAGAAAAAAAAAAAAGGCAGGGGGCAGGGCTGAAACACTGTGAATGGAACAGAGGATACAGCCATTCGGCCTGGATTTGCAGACCTCCGGGTGTAGAGAAGGCGTGGAGCTAAGGTAAAATACAAGAGAATTGTGGTATTGGCCCATGCCTTTGACTTCAGCGGAGACCGGGGGGGTGCACCTTAGAGTTGGTGGTCTTTTGTACTCTGGAGTCATACGGAGCGGGGTGGTGAGGGTGCATACTCTTGGTCCCACCATTCAAGAAGAGTACACCCTTGGTCCCAGCTCCCAGCACACTGGAGACAGAAAGAGGCAGATCCTGGAGCTCAGGGTCAGCCTGATGCAGGGTAAACTCTAAACAGAGAAAGACTTCGATCCAGGAGTGGTGGAACACATCTTTGATCCCTTCAGATGAGAAACACAGGTCCCTGTTCCCAATAATTAGAGTTCAGAGACACACACATGGGATTCGGAGGGACCTAGGTTTGGAGGCTACTTACAAAAGGCCTTCTCGATGCAGGCAGATTGTCCTTTGGGATCTCAAAATATATACACTAGAGCTGGTTTAACTCCAAGGTGACAGAATGATTTCTACTTTAACCCGGATTGAAAGATAACGCTTTGTATGTTGTCAGAAGGCCAAATTTGCTTCAGGAGAAGTACTACCTAGCCCCCCCACCCCCCCCCAGGAAAAAAAAAAAAAGAGGGCAATTGTCCTAGGGTTGGGATTGGGGCAGGGCTCTGTTCTTATCGTTCCAGGAGAATCGAAGTGTCCATTAGGGGAGCCCGGGGACAGCGGACAGCGGAATCCTCAGCAGAGAGCAGAATCAGGCACCAAGGAGGATGAGTGACCCAGTTGATTCTGCCTGGCAGACTTCCTCAATAGCTGTCTCCATCGGGGGCCTGCAACCACCACTGCAATCCAGTGTCGCTGGGACCGTTCAGCTCTACACAATGCCCCAGCCGGAACCTCAGTGAAACCTGCAAGATCAGCTTCTGCCTACAAACCCCTTAGGTCATCTAAACAGCTGAGAACAGAAGGACTGAACATAAAAGGATTGTATTAACATTTTTTAATCATTTTTCCCATTTGGGTTGGGGCCCCAAACAGGTCTACTACGACCCAAATCAGCAGGAAGTCACTTTAAGAGAGCGACGTCCCATGCCCAGAGGGTGGGGAGGGTGTTTCTCCGCCCATCTTTTTGGTTATTTGAAGGATAACTGAAAACTCTGTTATGTAGGGTAAGAGACTACAAGGTGATAAATGGTCCTGTCTTAATGGGTTTTGGAGGTTAGCCCCAGCGAATTCCTACTTTTCCTTTTCTGTATCCTTCTTCCTCTCCTATGTAGGAGTGCATGGGCTTGAGAAAAATGAGATATAGACATAGCACAGGAAAGTCCAAGAAGAAGGGGCAGATTATTGAATATGCCCTTATACCTTTGTATATTGATACAAAATTAGTAGTTTATTTGGCTAAAGTGGTATTGACCATTGTTTATTGTGCAAAAATAAGATTGTATTGGATTACATCGGTATTGATCTTTGTATATTGATACAAAATTAAGATTATAGTTGGCCACAATGGTATTGACCCTTGCATATGGACGTAATATTAAGATTATATTGGGCTACATAGGCATTGATCTTGGTATATTGATACATAATTAAGAGTATATTTAACCACAATTGAATAGATCTTTGTATATTGATACAAATTTAAAGGTAATGCTTCCCAATGGTATCATACCTAGAGATACTTAAAAATAAAATGTGAAGCTCTGACCTCTTGATACCAACCGTCTAAAACGGTCTAGGATAGTTAAAACAAACTCCTAGTCATGCAAACATGTCTCTTTGTTGGCTACTATGACAGTCTATCACAGATATTCTCTAAACTACCCAGTAATCAAGTTGCTAAGAGACAAGCAACATTTGCTTATCTAAATACAAAAGATGGATAGGGCATCTTCAAAAACCCCTTGAGACCTGCAGAATATGGCATTCAAAGATGTTATCTTAAATCAAGATTTTTTTTTATATCGAGACATATCAGCACCTGACGGCAACCCTATTCTACTCCAAGTAGAGGATAAGCATCGAAGAATCTCCACTGTAAGATGGTTGAATTGGTGGCAAGCCTTTCTCTTGGCATGAAAAAACCCCTTGCACCAACTGCAGACAGACTGCTGTCCAAAAAGGACAAAACTTGGTAGCGGGGAAGTCGACAGCCTAACTCTGCCAAGACAGGGTAGGAAAAACCCCTTGCTTCAACTGTAGACAGACTGCTGTCCAAAAAGGACAAAACTTGGAAGCAGGTAAGTCGACAGCCTAGCTCTGCCAAGACAGGGTAGGCGAGTCCTTCATAACCCCTGCTCTACAATCAATGTCTGTCAGAGAAATGGGGTCAAATGACTGAAGATTGATGCTGTAATGTATGGAGAGAAAATGGGAGCTGTCCAGGCAGCCACTGGTATGTCATTTCTTAGTTTGGGAAGCTGCAGCCCTGCACTTCCTATATAATCAGATATATTTGTCCCTCTCAGGTCTCTGAGGTGGTTGAAGAATAGATAGCTAGAGTCTCATAGTTAAATTTTGAGTTGTTTGGGAATCAAGAGGGTGTTCTAAGAAGATGCTTTTTAAATTGTGATGAAAGTTGAGTTGGATATAGAACTTTAAACTCATGGAGATAGGTCGACAGTAGAATGTTGAAGTCAGGTGCCAAATACATATAGACTGGACATTGGGATTGTATGCCAAGCCATATAACTCTCATAATTTTGGCCTAATTACCTCTGTTGTTTTGTATTGTATTTATTATTATAAGAGTAAGAGCCATTTGTTGGACTGAAAGGGGGAGCTGTTGGGGGGAAAAGATATATCTTAAACTTAAAAAAAAAAGGAAGGGGATGGGTGGGTTGAGGCGGAAGAGGGTGGGAGGGTGGGACTGGAGGCGGGGTAGGGAGGGGATTTCAATTGAGATGTAACTTGAAGAAATAAAAAATAAATTTTAAAAAAATAATAATAATAATAATAATAATAATAATGGTGCTGAAGTTTTCTTTGTAATAATTATCATGAGTTTTTAATTTTAATTTTTTTAAAAATCCGCTTTAAAGACCAAGCCATACATAATCACACAATTCTCGTCAAGTGTTATCTCCTCGATCCTTATGCTAGCTCTTGTTCTACAGGATAGTTCTTATCACTTGAAGATATAAATCAGTCTCAAAGGATAATTGTTCCTACTCCAAGATACAATTCTTTATTGGACGGTTGCCCTCCCTTTAGATACGGATAACTTATGTCTGTGCTTTGAAGTGCGCTTCCTATAGAAATGAATGTATATAAAAATACAAACATTTTAAAGGTTTTACGGGGTGCTCTTGAACACAATGGCCTCTTTAAAAACAAATAAATGAGCAAATGTGGTTTTTTTTTTTTTTTTTAAGATCCTTGCCTTATTCATGCCTGTGAAAAAAAGAAAAAGAAAAGCCAACAACCACCTAGTATCTTCTCCTCCAATAAAGGGCTTCTAACTTTTTTTTTTGTTTTGGAGACAAGGTATCAGGAAATCCTGGGGCTACATGGAAGTCTGCCATTACTGGAAAGCCCCTGAGCAGGATACAAAATAACGGACTCCCTTTGTCAGCAAGGTATCCCCTTCTCTACCTGGGGGTTCCCAGACTGCTGGACCCCATACCCTTTATCTGAGGAATGCCACATAGCTCTCAGGGAAATTAAAGGTCCAACCCATTCTCCTGATAAGAAACCCACTCAGAGAGCACCTAGGATTCCTGGAAATACTTCCCCATGTTAATGAGGTATCTTAGTACCTTTGCTTTCAGCCAATGACCTTTGCCCATGCCTCTAACCATACCAGGAGTGTAACCTTTGCCACAGTTCCCTGCTGACATTCTTCACCCACCCCACCCCATACCCCATTGCACGTAGGATAATTAGGTACTGCCTTCCCCTTCTTATGATAGGACCATGCTGTTGTGTGTAAATGAAGCTTCCCTGGTACTTCTAGCCCCAACCAATCAAAGCACTCTCCCCCAAAACCCCTCCCACTGCCCAAGGTGTATAATGTCCCTGTTCACAAAATAAATGATTCCATCATCTACTTCATCGAAGATTGGCTGAGACTTGCTGCTTATTTTGGACTGTAACACTTGGGAAGGAAGGGCCTCTTCCTCCCAGAAGATTTCATTGTTGGATCTGCCTATCTAGCCAGACTCCTGCTACCAGCAGCCAGAGCTCACTTTGGGGCTCTCAGGGTACAAGTTCCTGCCTCCTCCTAGTTGCAGCCACTGATGCTGGTCAGTCTCATGTCTCAACCACTGCCACCAGTCACCTGGGCCACCCCAGTAGCTGCCTCTGAAGCTGAGGCCTTACCCAGAGCTACCCACCACAGTGCTCACCTGTGGCAGTGGGTTATCGGCTATTTCCAAAGCAGCCACCAGATTCACCTGAGCCAAGTGGGACCCCCACCACCACTTGCCTCAGTTCAGGGGCCTCAAGCTCCTTGCTGCCTCCCAGCTTGGGGCTGGTAGCTTAGCTAAAAGGGCTATGACCTTATGCTGCAAGGCCAGAATGTCTCTCCTGCATGTGAGGGCTGTAACACTTAATGCTGTAGAAACCCATTCCCCTCCTTTCTGGCCGGACCAAATATCCTATGATGAATGTCTTTCCATGTTTCATCCTTTTCTGCCTGGAAACCGACGGAGCTCGGACCTTCAAGTGGAAAGGCATTCACTTCTGGCTTGGTAACTGACAAGGCCTGAGCTTCCTGGAAGATGCAGAACCACATCAGGATTTCTCTGGCTGTCCTGGATTCGCTTTGTAGACCAGGCTGGCCTCGAACTCACAGAAATCTGCCTGCCTCTGCCTCTGCCTCTGCCTCTGCCTCTGCCTCTGCCTCTGCCTCTCGAATGCTGGGATTAAAGGTGTGAGCTACCTTGCCTAGCTTTCTGCCAGATTTTAGTCAAATCCACATATCTTTTGTGGCAGGTCTTCTTAGCATTGGTATTCCTAGGCAATGTCTATCCCCTTTTCATAAGATCCCAACGACAAACCGAAGCTCACTTTGGGGAACCGGTGAGCTTATTGGGTTTATTACAGAGGATTGGGAAGGGGTTACTGATGGAAGCGGGAGAGACCCAGAAGCAGTAAGTATGCGGACATTTTATAGTCATATAGATATCTTTCTCTGCCTTCTTGTCTCTATATAAAATAGTCAAGGTCTGTTTTGAGGTGTGGTAAGCTAGGCTACAGAAAATTCCATACTTTTCTTTTGAAACATTGATCTTGCTAGAAGATATATCCAGACTAGTACTTAGTGTGCACATCTGTGGGAAAGAACATAATACAGTTGACCAGAAAATGAGCACAGAATCCACTTTATCAGCATTTTTAATATAGCTCTTAAAATAATATCTAAATATAGACTTTCTACACCAAATTGGAGACAGATGCACCTCCGTATAACATCCTGATGCTTGTCTATTTCCTGATGACCCTTAGACTTCTGGGGTGGGCTTCTATTTTCTCTTTTGAAACAGATGTCCACTCCCAAACCAAAAATCTTGACCCATATGGAATTCAACTAGGTTTTTCTTCATTCTCTCAAGTTTATATTAGCCAGATTCCTTTTTCTTTCTTTTACTTTTTATTTATTATTTATTTGTTTGCTTGTTTTTGTCAGGAGTGGTATATATAGACCACTCTCAAAGAGTAAAGTAAAAATACTGTAATACTTTGGAGTGAATGCTGACAATTCAACCACCGGGATGGAAGCAATAACCTAAACACAGTCCTGGAGGCAGTCCAAGGGAACTGCAATTGTCCATTTACCTTCCCAAACTGGATGTTCAACAAACATGGTTTCATGAGGCTGAACATACATACTGACTGGGCTGCACGAATGCTGTCTAGAGAAAAGCCTACTGAGACATTAATCAATAAGAAAGATGTGAAGCTAGCAGAGGAGAGCTTCAGTGTGAGCAATCTTAGCCTTGGCAGGACTCACCTCTAAATGACTATTTCTTAAATGCTTGAGAAAACACTTTGGCTTTCTTCACTGGGCAATCACTGTCCTTTGGAATCTTGTTTATAGTCTGTTAACAGGCCTTCATTTTCCCTCAGAGATGTTTTGAAAAAGAAGAAGTCATCTTCATGACCCCTGTACAAATATCACAAATTCTAATTATGCAACTACAAAGCAAGACATTTTTCCTGTAATGTCTTTATGATGCCTTCTTAGAAAACCATTAATAAATCAAACCCTTTGAGGGGGAGAACGCATTAGGAAGGCTGTTAAAAGAAACCTTTGATCAATCTAAGAATTTTTGACAACACAGATAATCATCTTCTAATGGAGAATGGAGTTGTTTTCTAAATTCACATCTTTTGCATGGATTGCTTTAAAAAGGAACACATATAATTTTGGTTCACCAAGATCTCATATACCATACTTTGTTTTGAAGCATGCTTTAGGATTATCAAAAACAATTTATCTATTAAAAGTAGTATTAGTAATATTAGAGTGAATTTTGTTTTTTTAAATAATGATTTTAAAAATAAAGTGTTGTTACAGACAAAATGTGATTATAGGAAAAGAAACTATAGTTGTCATTCCTCAAGATTAACTTGATGGTGATTTTTTTTTTCTGACACTATGATTAACTAGCAAGTTTGCACCCTTACAAACTGAAAACAAATTCAGAAATTACAAGGAGTAAAATTCCTGCTAATGGGATTGTGACCAGATAAAACAATCACCTCACTGGCAAAGAGAAGCCATGGGCTTTCCTTTAAAAGATGACTGTAGAATAACCATGTGATCAGCAACTCTGTTTCCTAACAGCCAGGAGAGATGAAATCAGGAACTGAGCAGAGGTTTTCCTGCCAGTGTTCAAAGCGGTGTTATTCAAAATAGCCAATAGATAAGAACAACCCAAAAGTCCATAAACAAATGAATAAAGGAAATCTAATAGATATGTTAGATACACACACACACACACACACACACACACGAGTGTCAAACTAGTTGACCTTAAAACAGAAGAAAGTTCTAGACAAGGAATGCAGCTCAGAAGTAGAGCAATTTTCAGTGTAGGAGTCTGATCTCCAGAGCCGAGGTTGGGGTGGAGATTAAGGAAATTCTGTCACAGGCTAGAACGTGAATGAATTTTGAAGAAACTGTATTGATCAAAATAAACGAGATACAAAAGGACAGACATTGTGTGATTCAACTCATTAGAGTTACCTAGAGTAGTAGAGTATAGACAGACAGACAGACAGACAGACAGACAGACAGATGCATGCCAGCTGCTGGGGGAAGGAACAATGAGAAGCTCCTGTTTAATGGTTCCAGAATTTTTGCATGATAAAAAGAGTTCTGGAGCCACGTGGGTGATAGTAGGCACCCAATATTGTGAATTCACGTGAAGTCACTGTGTACTATGAAACAGATCTAATGGAAAATATTATGTTATGTGTATTTTACCACAATATTTTAGAAAATGTGCCTTTTTTAACATTCTGATGATAATCAGTGAGTTTTTAATTAGAGTTGTATGGAAAGGAAGCTCGGATTCCTAAAAGTAGTGCCAGCCTCGCCCGGCACAGCCAACTCTTGAGCACGGGGACACTCACACTGTCTTGTGCAGCTGGTGTCTCCAACTCAGGAAATGGTCTCATTTTATTTTATTTTTTATCCTGGTGGTTTTGATCCAGATCTGTTTATAAATGACTGCTTTGGGGTAGTGAGAATTTGGGAGAACTTCATGATTTTTTTTTCACTATAATATGATCAAAACAAGAAACAAGACTATTTGAGGGGAAACAAGAAAGAAGGCATTTGCAAAACAAAGAACATTGTCTGCACCAGGAGTGGGCAGTGTAAGCCTAAGGGGAGATCACACAATAGGGTAACACCAGAGAAAAGAAGGGATCAATGTATAAGCCAAGTGTCACAACATCTACACCTTTAAAATAAAAACTGAGCTACATTCATTAAAACTGTGTAAGTACATGGGACCAATCAAGAACCATAAATTATGGGGAAAGTGAAAATGCGAAGTCCTTGTGTTCTCATAGAGAAGAGATGTGAGACATTTCTGCAGCTGAACACTGAACTAGAACTGGAACTGAAACAGTGGCCAAATCAGCTCAAAGGGACATTGAAAGAGTTCCTCATAAATATGTCATCATTCTACATTTGGATTTAAATCAATAGACAGAAAAGAAATTGAAAGACAGCATCACACCTGGGATAATAGTGTAGCAATAGAACACATTATCAGTGCTGTACATTTCCTCCTAAGTATATAAGGACTATGATTTACCAAGCAGTTACAGGGTGTTTGGATAAATTCTAGGAAGAGCAATCTCTAGTCTAATAGAATAGTAGAAATGTAACTGAAAACAAGGAAAGCAGATTGCAGCACATGCTGATCCCCCAGGGATGGGGGGGGGGGGTAGATGAGGCTGACTGCGGAGATGGTGCAGGTCTCAGGATGTTATGTGAACGAACAGTTTCAACTGTTCCCAAACTGTCTCTCATAATCCTGAATTATGTAAAAAACAGTAGTGAACGTAAAAACAGGCTGAAAACTCTGTACCTGGTGATTACCTTAAGCCTGGAATCGACAAAAGTCACCCAGGAGGTGCTAGCTTTAACAAACACATCAGAAAATAGCAATTCCGGGGGCTGTACACAAAATAAGCAAGTACAGGTAAGGGCTGACTGAAGCTTATTTAGTAGTTTCCACATTTTAAAATCTGTCTTAACAATAGTCTTGAAGGACAAGAATTTGAAATACATTGTAGCCAGAGAAACGGCAACAAGAACAAGAGCAGCCTTCTGTTCTGGAGTCCCTGGACATGGCTGCAAAGAAATTGGTTTCTTGGCAAGCGCCATTTCTAAAAGAATAATCTAATTTTTTAATTTGGCATTGAGAATGTGAAAGTATAGAACTTCCATATGCATGTGCATATTAACCCAGGCTGATCTTGAACTTGACACACAGAGCATGACTGTGAGCACCTGATCTTTCCTCTTCCCAAACAGTGTTATAGGTGTGTACCACCCTGCCCAGTTTTATGGAGCACTGGTGATCAAGCCCAGACCTTATGGATTCTGGGTAAATTCTACTAATGGAGCTACCTCCCACTCCCATCGGACTATTTTTTAAAAAAGAAAAAGTATAACCTTCAAATTTCACCCCAAATGAAAATTTTAATTTAAAGCAATTGCTTTGAGAAAAAGCAAGTTTAAAACATGGAGCAGTAACAAAGCAACATCAGCCATTTATCTTAGCAATCTGTCCCAGATAAAAATAACATAGCTGCTCCTAAAAAATTATAAAAATAGTCCATTTAGGAAACAATACAAAATTATGTGGAGGAGAGCATTAATAAAACATTTAATGCTATCTGAAACTAATTTTAATTTTAGTGGAAATAAACATTGTTATATAAATTTAAAATGGGCTAAATTATTTAAACAAAGGAAATTGATAAATTACCCAGTATCCAATTGAGTAGATATATTTGGCAGAAGTTCTATTTGCTCTGGTCTCAATAAAAATCTTATTAATAACTTGGACTAGAAAGCAAGTAGTCAGTTATTGATATCAGAAGTTCTGCTTTAAATAGACAAAGATTGTGCTCAGATATACAAAGAGCTGCAGGGATTGGATCTAAAGCCAGAAAATTATAAGCTAGACTCTGCTTAGAAAAATGCAAGCTACCATAGCATGAGAAAATAATTTGAAACTAATTTAATTCCATGAGAAAATATGGCCATTGAAAATGCCAAAGAGACTCTATAAGAAATAATAGGCGGAATATTAAGTAACTACTTAGAGGAAGATAGGAAAGAAGAGAAGCCAAAGCCTCCCAGTGCCATTTCCATTTGCCACTTAGGGCAGCCAGCCATAAGCAGATGCTAACGATTAGATAGGGTAAGATTGACAGGCCTTTCCTCACTCCCAGCCCAGCCACTTCCAGCTCAAGCAGCAGGAAGAGAAACACTGCATGTTAAGGTTGCTAAGCTCCGTTTCCATGCAGCATCTGAATTCTGTTTGCCTTCGTAGAGGTTGGATAGAAACAGAAACTGAGACTGTGACTCTGATGATGATGATAAGGTGACCCGGGCTTGATGGAGAAGCAAACTCAGAGCCAGCAAGTCCTCCATAGAGCAGCTTGCAGCCAAGAGGCTGAATGGTGAGGTCCTCAGCATTCAGTTCTCAGCCTCCATGTGGTTTCTTGGTCCTTAGAAAATAAGCTACACTTACACCGAAGAGTTTGTTGTAAGCTTACGGAATGTATTACACTTGGTGGAAGAGGCTGAACACAGTGTATTTGAGGGGGAAACATTAAACTATTTGGGTTCTTATTAGTAATTAGCATGTTCTCCGTGTTTTCAATTGTTAGACACGATGCTAAGTGCTTTACTTGGATTATCTCATTGAATGCTTGGAGGAATTCCTCACGAGAGACATAATCATCACCTTTGATAGACAGTCATCAAGGTTTTAAGAGAGGGATTCAGGTCTAGGGAGTGAGCTCAGTTGGTAAGACGCTTGGCTAGCAAGCAGGAAGACTTGAATTCATTGTCCCAGAACCATGTTGTTTTCTAATTAGAAGCCAGATATGGTGGCATGTTTTTATAATCTCCACACTGAGGAGGCAGAGACAGGTGGGTCCCTGCCACTCACTAGCCAGCCTAAGCTACTTGTCAACCTCCAGGCCAAAGAGAGACCTTATTTCAAAAAACAAAGGATCCCAAGAATCAGAAGTTCAAAATCATCATTGACTATATAGCACATTTGAGGCTAGCTTGAGCTATACAAGGGGAAAAAAGAAAAACAGAGTTCACCTGAGGAATACCAGAGAATACACTCTGGCCCACACAAGAACATGAACATGCATACATGTGCGTGTCCACATACCATCACTCATAGCCATATCTGTTCACGTTCAGACACAAAAGGGCTCCACAAATACTAGGTGGCATGATTCCTAGACCAAGTCTTTGTGCTGGTTACTTTCATGCCAACTTGATGTAAGCTAGTCATTTCAGAAGAGGAAACCTCGATTGAGAGAATGCCTCCACCAGATTGGCCAGCAGGCAAGCGTGGTGCACTTTCTTTATTGATGATCAATGTGGGTGGGCACGGCACATTGAGGGGGGAGGGGGAAGCAGGTGGTGCCACCCCTCCCCAGGTAACCCTGGATGGTATAAGAAAGCAGGCCAAGCAGGCCGTGAGTTGTAAGCCTTGCTCTTCCATGGCCTTTGCATCAGGTCTGACTCCAGATCCCCACTTGACTTCCTGCCCTGACATCCTTTCATGATGAGATACATACGCTGAAAATTTAAAAAAAAAAAAAAAAACCCTTTCTTCTAGATGCTTTTGGTCATGTTGTTTTATCACACTAATAGAAAGCCTGACTAAGACAGTCTGCAGTAGCCCTGGCCTACGGAGAAAACTATTGAAAATAGTATATTGTCCTTTGGGAGACAACATGACAGGGGATGTGGTATCCCAGCTGTTATCATTACTCAACACCGGGTATAGGCTAGGCACTTCACAAACAGCCCACTTAGCCTCCACTGACACTCTGAGAAAGATGTCATGATCCTAACTTTGCAAATGATCAAACACGCCAGCCTCTCGGTGCTATGACCACACCTGGACCGCTAACTGCAGACATATGGCATTTGAGTCTAGGCCTTAATGCATAGGGAGGAAGAAACACAACCAGAAAAACAAAAGAACTTGCATATGTCCACATTCTCGTGTCTTATAGCTAGGTTATAAGGTCTCTGCTTCTCTTGAATTGCTTTTTCCTACCATTACCCTGCATACCCTGTGACCTTCCTTCTGGGGGATGTGCTCTTCCTCCTTCTGGGGGTATGAACTTGAAGGAAAGGGAAACGGCTACCTCCTACACCACAGATACCAAGAAGGCCTCCTTACTTGGAGCATTTTTTGTGAGGGGGTGGGAAGCAGGCAGGCTGATGAACTAGGCTCATCCAAATCACTGTCTTCTCCTAGAACTCTGAATTCTGAGCTCGTGAGGAAGGAAAGGATGATTGCAGTCACACTCCACACATCTGGGCAGATTGTGTAGCTGCCCATGTGTTGTCTGCATTAAAGTCTAGCATGCTGTAGCTGTCACCTGATCCTGAGATTTCTGTTGCTCTGCGTTTTCCAAGCTACTCCTTCTTTCCGTTAGAATTTGTAGCCCCAACTGTTCTGACAAGAAATATTCTCCTTGATTTAAAATAAACAGCCTGCTTCAGTCTCTTGCAACCCAGAAACCCAAGTGACAATGGCCTGAGGGCAGGAAAGGAGAGAGAGTCACACAGCATTTAAAATCCATTCTGTCAGATGGTTCTTTTGAGTGACAGCTGTGTCACTTGATGAAAATGAGGCCAAAACTCAAGCTCTGTGGCTCAGGGTCGCTGCCAACTCACACCTTCCCCCCAAAATTCCTCCAGTGTCTCTCCTCTCAACTCCACTGGCTGTAAACACAGATGTTCAGAGTCACAGTGTGACCTGTCCTGTCTGTCTTATAGATAGATATTCGACCTTCCAAAATGAAGTCTTTTGAGTGACAAGGTAATAAATATCTTTCAGATACTACACACACTGGTACAAAAAGATACTTTCCATTATGCTTATAGCTGCCTGGGTGAAAGGTGCTTATGAACTGCTGAGCTATCACGGGATCCCTTCCTTCTCTGCCCTTCTGCACACAGAGACCCGCAGAGAAACACACATTGTCTTCTTTTTCTTTTTTTTTTTTTTTTGGTTTTTTCAAGACAGGGTTTCTCTGTGTAGCCCCGGCTGTCCTGGGCTCACTTTGTAGACCAGGCTGGCCTTGAACTCACAAAGATCCGCCTGCCTTTGCCTCCCAAGTGCTGGGATTAAAGGCGTGGGCCACCACCAACTGGCACACATTGTCTTCTATGCATCTTGTTTTTCACTTACCCCAAATGACAACCACAAGTCATTGTATGCCAGAAGCCAATGCTTCCCAAAAAGAATAAAAAAGGGTCCATTTGTAGTATTTCACACCTTAAAATTTTATCTACATTGGGATGAAAACAGCCTCGGGCTATTCTGAATTTTTCTCTCCATGTATCTACCCATGAGAAAGCTGAGAAGATGCCTGTCAAGCCCTTGATTGTGACGCCCTGGAAAATGATGAAGAAAGAACTCTGAAATAAGTCTTAAAGAGAACTGAGCAAAGTCTAATGGATGTCCGGTTGGACTACTGCAGGAGTGTTGGGGATCTATGAATCTCCTATGTGCTGTGCAGCTAAGGTCCTAAACAATCTCCATGGAGGCTGGCAAGCAGGTCAAAGGTTGAACAAGATCCTAGACCCAATGTTGGCAGGCTAGTGAGAATTGTTCCCTCCCTGGGTTCTTGCAAAGCCCTCAGGCTCATAAACAACCTAAGCTCTGGCTACAGGCAAAACAGCATTAGAATTAACTAATCCTAAAGCCCCCCTTTTTAAAATACCCTGCTGCCCCAAAGCTATTTTCCATGATGCACTGAATAAACTCATTGTTGTTCTCTCTATCTACTTTCACAATGAAGACTGGAGGCTGACTTTTATCCTCAGACCCGCTCTTGCAAGCCCTGTTCTTTTTCCTAGCCGCTGCTGAGGACCATCCATGGCCCAGGCTGGGCCCCCCTTTCTCTACACCTGTCTCTCTGCACCCTGAGCTACAGCAGCAAAAACTAAGCCATTGGCTGTTTTGGTAAACAGCTTAAACTAAAAGAGCTAAGACACTTTTAAGACAACAGGGTTTCATTCCCTGTCTGTCCCTTTAAGCAATAGCACCCAAGAAGCGTGGTAATTGGAGCCTTGGACCTCAGCCCAAGTGAAATCACGCTGGCTACCCTATGAACTCCTCCAGCCCCATTCCTCCCCCACCCCCCACGCCCCGCCCTGACTTGAGATCCAAAGCAAAGCCAGGAGGGGTGGGGACAGAAACCCAGGCCTTTTCAACTGTTAGTTATCAATGGTGTGACTGTCCATGGTAAGCCAGTGAAGTATTTGTTTGTTTGAAACACAAGTAGAAATGAAGGATGTCATCTACATGAGAAAGTTCCATGTTTCCTGAAAGTGTGGAGAACAAGAACTATGACCCAGTTTCTTTCTTGACATCTTAGTCCTAAAAATGTCATCACTGGAACATGAGAATGTTCTCTGGTATTACATGGATTCTAAAGCATGCCAATGGAAAGATGCTTATATACACAGAGTGGAATAGCATTTTATTCTACATGGAACCAGTCCCTTAGAATTAAAATAATAGTAAAATCACTTACCTAATTGCAACTGGAATTATTTTTCCTCCTTGCTGTCTTGTGTCTCACCACCATTTATTTTTTGCAGCAATTATTACAAAACATTGTATTTATAATGTGGCCCATTGGGTAGCTAATATAATCCAGTCAACAGAAAGTTTTCTTGGTTGTTGGAGGCCCATGAGAAATGAGGTCAGGATTGTAGACTCTCTGACTATGACAGTCTAGATTTCACCGGTAGGATTTCCACAACACCTCCTGGAGGCTGTACTCTTGTACTGGTCTCCTGCTAAAGGGCTGGCTGTCTTTTCTACATGTGTGAACCTAGACACTGTGTGGGTCCATGTTGGCAGGAACTCATCAGAACTGCTCTCAGACTGGTAAATAAGAAACCTGGAATTAGCATTGTTAAGTGTGCTTCAGCCTCTCCAGACCCGTGTTTCCCTGGGGTCCTCCACTCCACAGTCCCAGCCTGTATGCCCTCTTGTGTTGTCTGTCCTATCTGTGGTCATTTCTCACTTGGTTTTAAGCAGAGCTGCCTTGCTTTCCTATAAAGCATTGATACCAGCCTGCTCACAACCCTTGTGTCTCATGCTCAGCCCAGAGTTGTCACTGTCAACATCATGGAATGTTTTCTAAAGCATATAATCAATCCTGCAAGGAGGAATTCTTGGGACAAGCATTAGGAAAATAAAATTTTCTTTCCTTTATTAAAGGAAAGAAATGAAGCTGGGAGGTGGTGGTGCACACCTTTAATCCCAGCACTCAGGAGGCAGAGGTAGGCAGATCTCTGTGAGTTCAAGGCTAGCCTGGTCTACAGATTGAGTCCAGGACAGCCAGAGCTGTTACACAGAGAAACCCTGTCTCAAAAAAAAAAAAAGAAAAAGAAGGAAAGAAATGAAACTAGAAAATAACATCACACCCTGTCTGCTCCCAACACACACTGTAAACATACCAGAATCCCTGTTAAATATCTAAAAGATAGATACTACCATAGTCTATTTAGAATACATTTTTTCTTACATATATATAACTGTGGTGAAGTTTAATTTATAAATTAGCCACAGTAAGAAACTAACAACAATAATGAGACAGAACAATCATAACAATATACAATAAACAAAATTGCAGCACTACTAGCCTTGCACTTTGGAGACACTCTTAAAAATAAGAGGGACTTAAAACAGTTTGATAACCATGATGGCTAGTAAGTGACTAGCAGCTGGTATACACAGTGTGGATACACTGCACAAAGAAATGATTTATATCCAAACAGGATAGAACTCAATGGGGCCAGATGCCACAAAATTTTATCACACTACTCAGAACAATACATAATTTAAAATTTAGGAATTACCATGGTGTTTTGAATGAGAATGGCCCCCATAGACTCATATATTTGCATGCTAAGCTCCAATTGACAGGGAAGGATTGAGAGGTGAGATAATAGGTATGTCTTTGTTGAAGAAGGTCTGTTACTGGGAGCAGGCTCTGAAGTTTCAAAAAGTCTATGCCAGACCCAGTCCAGTCCCCCCACTCTCTTCTCCCCCCCCTCCCCTGCCCGTAGATCAGGATGTAAAGCTCTTGGCTACTATTATAGTTCTGTGGTCCCTACTACACTGTCCCTCCCTTAATGGCATGATCACAGCATCAGACAGGTGGTCTGAGAGGAAAAGCAAGGCAGGAATGGGGGTATGGGAGTAGGGGGTAAGGGGAAGTCAGGGATGGGGTTGGCGATGGATACCTCAGACCATGGCGAGTGCAATGAGAACAGACTCTCTCGGGAGGCAGACTTCATTGAGCAGCTTGTTTAATTGGGGAGGAGAGAGGCTATTTAAACCTTTGGGGAGTGGGTAGAGGATTTCGGGTGAGCGGATATCATTGGCTGGGACTAAGGTGCTGGGAATGCCTTATTTGCATGAAGAGGAATTCTAAGTGTTTGCTGGACATGACTTTATAAGGAGAGAGGAGATTTAACCTGTAACCTGTCTGCCAGACTATGTGACTACCTCAAGGGTACCAGAGGTGGGGTCATAAGGCTATGTGTCCCAGGGCAGGGAGGGAATGATCCTACTCCTGCTGGTCCCAAGACAAGATTTTCAACTGCTGGACACTCTTGCTCCAGGCCGGCATCCTGCCATGATCCGTGCCTTGATAATATGAGAGCAAGCCCCCAATTAAATGCTTTCTTTTACAAGAGTTGTCTTGGTCATGGTGTCTCTTCAAAGCAACAGAAAAATAGCTAAGACAGCTAGTTTATCTAGAATTTTCCATTTACTAATTTCAGACAATAATTGACCATGAGTAACTAAACTCTCAGAAAGCTAAGACACAGGTAAGAGGATATACTGCATTAGGAAAGGAAGGAAAGCTGCTGTGGGAGTTAAAGGATTTTTACCATTCCTGAGTGTGGCTCTATACTCTCAAAGTATACTATACTACCAACAAGACCTCAAATTACCTATTTTTAATTTATTTTCTTGAGACAGAGTCTTGTATGTGCATCCCAGGCTGGTCTTGGGCTTGCTAGAATGGAGATTGGCCTTAGTCGCTTCTTCTTCCACCTGCCCCCACCTCTCCCAGTGCTAGAATTACCGGTACACACCATCATACCCAGCTTATTCTGTGCTGGGGACAGAACCCATGGCTTTGTGCACACTAGGAAAGCACTCTACCAACTGGGCTACATTCCCAATCCTAAATTACTTGTTTATGTATGCATTTTCATTTATTTTTATTGATATAGCATTTGTATGTATTCATAAGGTACAATGTGATTTTTTGACTCACATGGTAAGCAATGGCCAACTCAAGAATAGTTAAACTTTTATAATTTCTTTATAATAAAAACATTTAAAAGCCTCTATTCTAAGTATTATGATGTAGTTAATGCATTATTCTTCATGATCTATACCCTGTTTTTCCACAGAATGCTATTTTAACATAGCTGGAACATTGTACCCATTAATTAAACAACATAGCTGTACCCATTGTACCTGCAACTCTAGCTCCAGAGAATCCAACACCCTCTTGTCAACCCTGTGGTCACTGCATTCATGTGGTACACATAGTAGCAAGCAGGCACACACATACACATTAATAAAATAACATCCTGTCAACAAGGCTTAA
>CAJQZJ010034299.1:1416537-1446822 GCA_907164525.1 Lophiomys imhausi | reverse complement strand
AAGGAAGGAAGGAAGGAAGGAAGGAAGGAAGGAAGGAAGGAAGGAAGGAAGGAAGGAAGGAAGGAAAAGAAAGAGACAGAGAGGGAGGGAGGGAAGGAGGGAGGAAGGGAAAGGGAAGAAGGGAAAGGAAAAGAAAGAAAGGAAGAAATAACCTGATCCAAATGCAACTTGCAGCAGCATTTACCATCCACAAATGCAGCTTTTTCTTCCACTTACTTGTGAACCACTCCACAGATCCAGAGCCCCCAGATGCAGAACCTCAGGAGACATGGCAGGCTAAAGAAGCCTTATAGATAATTCAGTTTGTATTGTTTACTTGAGAGGTAGAAAAATTAAGATTCTCAACTATGTCCTAGCTAGTCACTAATTAGATGCCCCTTATGCTGCTACAATAAAATACCTGAGACTGGACATCTATTTCTGCCAGTTCTGGAGGCTGGGAAGTCCATGATGACTTGTCATCCTCAGTGGGTCAGTGTCTGGTCAGGGGCTGGTCTGCTTCTGAGATAGTACCTTGAATGCTCCCTCCAGAATGAGCGAACACTGGGTTCTCATACGGGAAACAAACAAAAGGGCAAAAGGGCCTGGCCAGTTTCCTCTAACCCTTTTCTAAAGCACTAATCCCATCATGAAAGTAGAGCCTTATGACCTAATCACTGCTAGCGCACAGGCAATTCAGCTAGCCTACCCTCAGTGGCTTATACCATCACCCACTGCTGCTGCCGGATAAAAGGACCCCTGCCAACCCAGTTCTCTCTCTTCCTCTTTCTGTCCTCTGTGCCCTCCTCTTCTTTGTCCTCATGGCTCTGCTACTGTCTGCCCAGCCTATCTACATGTCCACTTGTCTGCCTCTACCCTAACTCCTCTTCCTTCCCCTAATAAACCAGATCTGTGGCATGGTGTAATATCTCAGGGGCACATCTTGGCATGGGGGGTTGTTATGATAATGCAGCCAGTGGTGTAGCACCAGCGGGGTGGTACACCGTGGCAGGTGTACCCTTACCAAGATATATTCCCCGAGGAAATCACACCATGCCCTTTACCTTAATAAACCTTATACCAGACCTGTTGTGTTGCCACACAACAGGTCTGGTATAAGGTTTATTAAGGTAAAGGGGAAGGGAGTTTAGGGCAGAGAATAGAGGCAAGAGCCATGGGAGAAGATGGAACACAGAGGGAGAGGGACGTGGGGGACAGAGGGAAGTTAGAGCACAGAGAGAGAAACAGGGCTAGAGAGAGGAAGAAAGAGGCATGAGGAAAGAGGGACAGAAGAGAGGCATGTGGAAACAAGTCTCAACAAAAGCTAATTTTAAATTCATGTCTAACTACTTATGTCTTTGCTCTACAGGCTTGTTTCTAACTGGTCTTGAATATGTGAATGAATGCTGTTTCTTTCAACAGCCACCTAGGCTCAGAATTTACCTCTGGGACCTCTGACCACTGGATCTAATATAACAGGGATTCAGACTTTTCTTTTTTTTAAATACAGGATCATATTTTAAATTGGTATGGATTTTTGTATGATGATAGAAATTCAAAGTTATTTTTTATAAGATACTTTATATGTGATTCAACCCTGGTTTAAAATATTCTTTATATGATGATGTAATTTCAAGGTTATAAAGGTCTACACAGATTAACAAAAGTTAATTTATCCTTGCTAGTATGTGGGCACTACATATTTACTTCTGACTGGTCTTAAATGCATGAGTTTACTATATTCTGTATATCTTGGTTATAGATTACTAGCCTATAGGTTATTGGATACGGTTAAAACTCAGCAACAACACATGACATGAGCTGACCAAGGAAACGGGCCTCCAAAGACACTTTTAAGTTGGGATATATTGATTTTAGAAACACTAAATTGTTTATGCTGTTAGAACTTGATTTTACCATCTGAAAATTATGGTTATGCTCTATGTCTTCACTCTAATATTTTAATGGTACCAAAAAAACACAATTGAGAGACTTTAAACTTTTAAAATTTTTAGAGACTTACAACATTAAAAAAGGTTAAAAATCACTACCTTAAAATATGTTTTAGCCTTGATTTTGCTAATGTTATTAAGTTCTAATATAGCTTTAGAAGTTTATAAGCTATAGATTTTTTATGCACTAAATCATATGAAAAACTGTTACATATCATATAAAGGTCAGAAAAGTTCCCAGTTTCTTTACGGAGTATGTTTTTGGATTAAAAAGTTTTATTGTGATACTAGAAGAGCTTCAATTCAGAATCATGATTTTTAAGACTCTAAACCTAATAGGGATGGAACCTAAAGTCCTAGTCCTAAGAAAGCTACTAAATTATTGTAAAGCTTTATTTAACCTCCTGTACATGTTTTCAAAGTTAAGCAAAAAGCAAGTAACTAAAAACAAGCAAATTTTTTTCTATTTAGATATACTTCAGAGAGACATGTGTTCCTCAAACACTTCAGAGATCTGTAGAACATGAGACTTAAAATGGTTTTGTTTTGTTTTTTTTTTAGTTTTTCATTACAGACATACTAGCTACTAATCTCCTAGCTAGCACCCCTAATCTCCTCCAAAGAAGATGATGGGCACAGAACAACCTCCACCTGAAACTTTCTTTAAATGTAACAAAGCTGGACACTGGACTGTAGACTACCCTTTCGGTCAAGTGCTAACAGCATACTGTCCAAACTGTGGACAGGCAGGACACTGGGAAGTTGGCTGACTTACTCTGCTTAGACAATAGTACAATAGCCTCTCCAAGTTCCTGCTTCACAGAAAAGTCTGTCAGAACTTCTGGGACTGGTGGCTGAAAATAGATACTCCACCAACACAAAGGAACCTTGGGTGACTGTTCAGGTACCTGGTAAGTCACTGTCATTTTTTATAGACTCAGAAGCTGCTTGGTCTGTACTTCCTACTTACTCAGGTGAATTTATCCTTCTCAGGTCTCTGATGGGTTTGAAGCTAGACTAGTGAAAGATTTATCAGTTTAACAGCAGAGACCAAGGTTTCAGATGCCCTCTCAGTTCTCTTCATGTATAAAAATCTGGCCTCAATCCCCTCTCTCCCAGAGCTGATACCACTAGGCCCAGACACAGTCTACCTTGTTAGCAGACTCAGAAAATAAGTTTCAAAGTAAAGATTTACCATTTCTTTATCTAAAACAACTCACTTTACAGGGACTGCTCCCAACTGACTGGGTCTCATTCATGGTAAATAATTGGATAGGAAAAAGATGTAAAGTTTATATAAGGTCTGAAGATACAGAAGCTTAAGTTATGGGAACCTAGGAAAGTATTTTAGGGTCTAAAAAGGTATTTTAAGGTTGGTAAATGCAAGTGAAAGCCTAAATGGTGATAAGAAAGTGATTTTAAGGTATATAAAAGAAATGAAAAATGCTTCAGATTTCTTCCCCTAATTATGCTACTGTTGAATTAGGACTTTGAAAGTTCAGAGCTTCAACATTAATCAATGGAGTCCTGATAAGTTATTACTCTAAATCTGGTAAAGCCTTCCACTATATAACCCATTATCATAGTCACAAGTTCAAGATTTTGAATTTCCTTTGATTTATCTTTTAAGTATAGACTTAAAAGCATTTCTCATTGTGCTAAATCTACACATATCCAGTCTTCTGAATAGAGGGGGAAAGCTCCTCTTCCTCAGTTTGTTAGTCACACTGAAAATCAAGATCTACCTCTCACGGATCAAATGGACTCCAGATAAGTACCTCTGTCAATCAACAGCCTAAGTTTGCCACCTGTTGCCTGTTCCAGAGGGTGAGAGACTCCTCCCCAGTTCCCTGGTTTTGCGACTCCCCGCCCCCAACTACCAAGACCATGACTAAAAGTTGCAAATGTACACCTAAGAAAAAATTTTCTCCCTAACCTACTTAACTTTGTCTTTTGCCATATATATATATTCCAGTATCCTGCCAAATTCTGGTATTTCCTGCACCCAGGACAGCTCCAGAGCAGCTAGCCACAGGGGCTCTTGTCTAGCCTCACAGCCTGCTTCATCTGGGCCTGCACACTCCTACCTACAGACGGTTCCACAGATCCTGGACAGCAGTGAAACATCCAGCTCTCCAGGACTTGGCCAGCATCCCAATCTTCTTAGGGTCCCCAAAGATGATGCTACCCCCAGTCAGCAGGAAGTAGTCTAAAGAACACAAGGTCCTCACTCCTGCCCCACCATCACCCCTTTCTAGTTCCTCATTAATTAAATTTTTTAAATTTAGTTTTTAACTAAACAAAAAGGGAGGAATGTTAGTATACAGGCGATTCAGCTAGCTTGCTGGTACCTCCAGGTGTGGGCTGCCAGATAAAGGACCCCTGCCACATCAGTTCTCTCTCCCTGTTCAGCTTTCTCTCTCCCCCTATCTGTCCTTCTCTGCACCCTCCTTTTCTCTGCCTTCATGGCTCTGCTACTGTCTGTCCGGTTGTCTACATGTCCTCTTGTCTGCCTCTACCCCTTCTCTAGACCCTAACTCCTCTCCCTTCCCCCAGTAAACCTCTTTATACCAGATCTGTGGCATGGTGTAATATCTCAGGGGCACACATTGGTGGGGGCCTGCTATGGCACCCCTTTACTGCATCATTATATTTCATAACAATCACTTCTAAAGAGCCCACCTCTTGGTTCTGTCAAGGAGCAGTTAAACTCCACCATCAACTCTGGAAGAGACACAGGCATTCAAACCACAGTGGACTCTGTCACGGGGAGCTGTTCGTCATCTTCTGTAAAAGGAAGGTCAATTGCTTACTGGAGGGATCTTCAACAAAGCTATTCATTTTTCTTTGGGGTTGCCTCAAGAAAGTGGAGGGCAGAAATGGAGCCAAATATCAGATGCCACCAAAACTGCAAGCTCTGCCCGCCTGCTACCTCCCTCTCACCCCCACTCCAGCTGTTCCTACGTGGTGCTTTTACTCTATAAATGTGCTTCAACTTTCCTGATGACCTTTTTTTATTATTATATAAAGAAATTCAAGCCAGGTGTGGTGGCACACACCTTTAATACCAGCACTCAGAGGCAGAGCCAGGTGGATCTCTGTGAGTTCAAGGCTAGCCTGGTCTACAAAGTGAGTCCAGGAAGGCCAAGGATACACAGAGAAATGCTATTTCAAAAAAAAAAAACCAAAAAAAAAAGAAAAAGAAAGAAAGAAAGAAATTCAAATAATAAAAATTATGGTACCACTATCTTCTCCAACCTGAGAACTGTGGGCATTTCATACAGCATTTCCAATTTTTAAAAAAGTCTAGAAACCCTAATTCTCCAAAGGTGTCCTTTTTGAACAGGCTGCATTCCTTATAAATCACACCAACTGTCATAGGACTATACTTTAATCAGTATTCAAGTAGAAGAGAATTGTTATAGAAGTAGGTGTGGCATGCACCAGAGCAAAGGCTCTGAAGTTAAGAACACTTGCTGTCCTGGCAGAGAACCTGGGTTTGGTTCCCAGCACCACATAGTGGTTCACAGTTGTCTCTAACTCCAATTCCAGGCGATCCAATTCCCCCTTCTGTGACCAGACAGTCACACAGTGTACACACACACACACATGCAAGAAGACACTCATACATATACAATATTTTTTAAGCAGTAAGGGATAGATCAGGGATCCATATCCTTGCCTGACTTCCCAGATAATGTTCTGACCCACAGCAGGCTGCAGTATAAAAGATCTCCCTATTTTCAATGGAACTGGCACATAAAAACCTGAAGTTAATTAAAACTTGACTAGCTGAAGGAGTTAAGTAAGCACTGTGCACTTCAGCACATACGCATTTACATGAAACATTTATGGACTGCACAGCTTTTCTGAACCAAGGATACCCATGAGCAAAACACAAACTATTGCTCATACCAAAGAAGGGGGCAGAAATGTTAGCTTCTTGGAAAAAGTCAGCCTTAAAAATTCAAAGAGTGGCTGGGCGGTGGTGGCGCACACCTTTAATCCCAGTGCTCAGGAGGCAGAGGCAGGCAGATCTCTGTGAGTTTAAGGCTAGTCTGGTCTACAAATCAAGTTTCAAGACAGGCAGGGCTATAGAGAAGACAGAGGAATCCTGTCTAAAAGCAAAACAACCAAAAACCAACAGCAACAAAAATAAACAAAAAACAAATTTGAATAGAGTTGTGCAAATTCCCAAGCCTTAAATTATCCCTAAAGTCACTATTAATTACATTGTGGTTCAGCTTCAGCCCAGAGTCCTCAAGATATCTGTTCAGTAGGCACGGTCCTGTCCCTTTCTCTCTGTCTCTCTGTCTCTCTCTCTCTCTCTCTCTCTCTCTCTCTCTCTCTCTCTCTCTCTCTCTTTCTGTGTGTGTATGTGTATGTGTGTCTGTGTGTGTGTGCACGTTTATGTGTTTGTGTGCATGAATTGGAGAAGCCAGTAGTAGATGTCTAGTGTCTTTCTCTGTTGCTCTCCATCTTACTTTTTTGAGACAGACTCTTACTGAACCTAGAGCTATCTGATTAGGTTAGACTGGCTGGCCAGCCAGCTCCAAAGATCCTCCTGTCTCCTCCTCCATGCCCTGGGGTTCGTGGCATGTGCCTTTTGTGTGGATGCTCAGGATGGAACTCTGGCTCTCATGCTCACATGGCAAGCGTCTCAGCAACTGAACCATCTCCATTATCGCAGTATGCACATTCTCTAAGTTCTTGGACCCTTAATCTTACAAAAGCCTTCAAGATATCCCTGAAAATATGTTTATCTCCAAAAACATACCAAGTTTTGCATAATTTTTGAGGAGCTGGCCATCTACTTGTCTTAAACTAAAGTTTTTTTGTTTGGTATGGTTGCTTCTTCAAGACAGGGTTTCACTGTGTTGCCTTGGCTGCCCAGAACTTGCTCTGTAGACTAGGCTGACCTTGAACTCACAGAGATCTACCCGCCTCTGCCTCCCAAGTGCTGGGATTAAAGTCAAGTGCCACCACTGCAGGGCTCTAAACTAAAGTCTTAATTATCACTTAGCAACTTTGCTGGGAACAGAGAACAAGCAAGGAGCAAACATAAAGCAGAGAGCAGGCCCATAATACTTGGCAGCACATGAGAGGAAGGGACCTGAAGGATCGACTCCTTGTGTGCAATGAGGTACCACCATCCCAAGTAGAGAGTCCCATGAAAAAGTTCTGAGGCTTGTGGCTCTCAAGGGGAAGCATCCAAGAGCTGAAAGTCACTTTAGAACTTACACACAACTTTGAAGTGGGTAGAGATTGGCTCCCTTGAAAACCTTTGAGAACACAGTTCTGTTATTCTTCTCTGAGTTCTTAAATTATACATTCTCAGACAGTGAATATCTAAGATGTGGCCACAGCTATTTAGAAACACTTTGGAGTATGTGAGCAAAATTTCATACTACATTATCAAGGATTCTTATGAAATTATATGATTCATCTCTCTGAACCCAGGCAATCCCTCCAAAACGAAAAAAAAAAATGCTCTGAAACTTAACAGTAAGCCCCAATTATTTGGGGTTTGGGCTTTTAACAAAGGCTCCCAAAATTAAAAGTATCCCTTAAGACAACATTAACTGGCTGAAACAGTTCCCAAATGGAACAGGAGGTGTTCTGTCATTAAATGGCTGACTTCACTAAGCACAGTGTTCTTTTCATTAGTCTCTTTTCTATCTAGTGTTTTTCTGTCTTAGAGAGATTATATCTCCTAAATTCCTCTTGTTCTTCTCTCCAGTGTCTCTACTAAAGCAGGAAGTTACAGGTGATTCCTTGAAAAGAAACTTGCTCATTGGCCAGCAGGCTGTCAACTATTGGAAAGCTGGTCAAGTTGCATGATTTAACCCTAGTTTAATGTAGCACCATTTGTATTCCGGTTTCAAGCTAAGACCAGGATGCAGGGGGGTCACATCGGAAATCCAAAAGCCATTCCTAAGGAACTCAGCTTAGTTTCTTGGCAAAGGGTTTGGCTCCAGATACATGGAATACAAAACTGACCACCCAAGATGGATCACCTAATCCATGTGTAAGAGAAGGACTAATGGGTCTCATGCATTCATTCAGGAACATCCCAAGGATCCTGGATACCCTGAGAATCACCATCCTGGCTAGATGAGGACTGCTGCTCAGGAGGTGAAGGCAGCAGGCACATGCCAGGGGACACCCAACAGACACACACCCCATGTTGCCCCCAGACACTGCAATCCTCCTGTGGGAGTAGGGGCTCCCTCCATTTACGTCTGGCACACAAGTCTCTGCACAGTGTGTCACTGAACACTAATTTATCACAGAGCACAGTGGCATGGTTTTTACTTAATGCTTTCTCTTCCCCTGCCCTATCCTGCCCCCTCCTCTCCTCCTTTTCTTCTTCCTCACCTCCCCTACACCCCCACCCCCTATCTCTTTCTCTTTCCTTTCCTCCCCTCTCAGGATGTTTCCAGGAACTAAACAATGATTCAAGTCTCCTAACAGTTCCTTCAGGGTCCCTCTTTCACTCTCACAGGTAAAGCTTTGATATGAAAGTTCCTCCTCCCTAGGGACATATCTCACCAGATCTCCTTAGTGTTCTGGAACAAGATCAGCCTCAGGTCTACCCCCTGCTGTGCATAAGCTTGAAGCCCCCACTGAAGCCCTTGTTATCCTTGGTGGCCACTCAACCCTGAGAAAGGCTCCTCCTATTCCCTTGGAAGTGATCAGACACTGCCTTGGAAGTAAAGTCATCTTGATCAGAACACATCATAGAGAACAAAGAGAATTTGATTCAGGACACAGAAGACCACCCAGGGCAGGCAAATAATGAAAGGCTCAGAGGACAGAAAAGGGAAAAACACAGGAAGGAAATATGGAGCCATAGGTTCTGGCTAGCACAGGGCTTCCAGGGAAGTACTGGCAAGAGTCAGAGCAGCTTTCATCCCTCATAATGAGATATCAGTCAATCCCAGTGAGACTGGGACACAGGCTCCACTCCAGAGCAGTTTGCATGAATGGCACATAACACGATAGGACCTGCTTTTTACCTTAATCCAGGGAAGTCGGGGAGGGAGGATAAGCTATATTCATTATACCACCCCACCCCCTCCGACCCAAAGCCCTAGCAGTTTGATTTAGCTGATCATAACAGGCTGTTAGGTGGTGGTGCGGATGGTTGTAGCTTGTGTAGCCTGCCAGCATTTGGTCCTTTCTGTGGGTTTAATTATTCCCTGGTAATAACTTCTCCTTATTTCTATGAAGAACAGATGATCAACAATACCAGCTCAAGGCCCCGTGTACCATGCAGGAGGCAGTACAGCCTCTTCCAAACACGGTTTATGAATGTCATGTCCACATTACTACATTCTCACTGCAAAGCTCTAATATCAATAATAACAGTCTTTCCATTACAAATATTTAAATAAATGCTTTCCATGTGAAGCAGGAGTCATTATTATCAATATTTGGGTGAACAAGAATCCTGGTGACAGCTCCAACAGCTGCGTTCAGCTTTGGCTCAAAAACAAAAACACAGAAAAGCTCCCCAGTGAGAAACAAGGCAGGGTTTGATGAGTTCCACTCGGCTCTTCAGTTACAGATTATTAAAAGATGAATTATAAAATTGGCACAATAGCAGCCATACACATTCTTTCTAGGCAGCATCATCTCCAAGGCTCTGAGAGTCACTGAGAAATCTTCAAATCACAGAACAATTCAGGTCTAACTCAAACTGTCAGTGTTTGTAAAGCTGTCACACACCATTAGCACGTGAGCTTCCCTGAGCATTGGGGTCATTATTTACCACAGACAGCCACTGATGGCACGAAGACAATTCAGATGACACAAAGGGCTGAGCATCGGCCTCTTCTGATCCATGAAACAAGGCTCAAGGCAGGTAGGCAGTCCTTTCAGAACATCTAATGAGTGGCTTTGGACTAAGGTGTTTTCCAGACACAGGGTTTTGGCAGAGTTTTGTTGGGAATTCTGGGTAAAATTCAATAACATGTGCTGAGTCTTTTAGAATGGTGACTATTTCCAGTATGACTAACCAATCATTCATTTTCAGAGTGCCTGCCTTAGTCAGGACTTATCAGGAAAACAGAAATAAACACACAGATGAGGGGTGCATGTTATATTTATTTTGAGAAATTGGCTCATATAATTATGGGACCAGCAACTCAGAAAACCACTAAAGCTAACTGGGAGGCCAGGAAGCCAGTGAGAGTCGATGGTGTGGTCTTGACATTGAAGTCTACAAGCCAGCCTAGGGGATTGGAGGGGCGCTCAGGCCAGGCTTGTGTATGGCATTCTTGGAAGAGAATTAATTCTTCAGGAAACCTCAGTCTTTGCTCTAAGGCCTTCTGCTGATTGGATGAGCCCACCCATGTTGTAGAAGATAATCTACTTTACCAAAAGTCCACTGATGGCAAATTGTCAGTCATTTCTGAAAATAGCAGCACAGAAAAATCTAGACTGGTGTTTGACTCATGAAGTGTAGAGAGTACAGCCTAGACAAGCTGACGTGTAAAACTGACCATTACTTTAACATTGCTGTAAAAGTAACAGCTGGAGATTGGATGTGTATTTTATGAGAGTCAACATCATTTCACATCTCCACTGAGGAGGGCTGAGATCTCCTGACTTACATTTGCTCACAGGCAACGGCATCCCCCAGGGCATAAAGACATCAGATGTCCTTCAGGGTTGAAGGAAGTCACTGCACAAGATTTCTGTGAGCCTCTGCTGCCGGCCTCCCTTCATCCTATAGTATCTGGAAGCAAGAAAGCTTTGCTGATACCCTATCTTCCCAGTTACTTGGTCCTCAGTTTGCTGTCCACGCTTTCCCAGGGACCCCTGTAATTAGAAGCATGACTTCCTCCACGGACATGAAGCTATCCTTTACCATCGCAGAAGAAACAGAGAGGACTGTAGGAAAAGTGCTCTCTGATCTCCGTACTCAGCAACTCAGTCAGCATTCCAGGGCGGGAGAATGTAACAGACTTTGCTGAAGGTTTGGTGCTAGCTCAAGGATGCCACAGCAAAGAAATGAAAGCAATTCTGAGCATGACTCGCTAGTAGCCGGCAGGGCCCCATCTTATCAGGCTAACTCTTCTAAAGGATTTTCCCTTGGACACAGCCCAGTGCCAAATCTTGATTCCCTGCGTTCAGATCTATTCTTTTCATACTCCTTACAGAGGATATTAATTACGTTTGTCTACCTATGACCAAAATACCTGAGAGAACAGTTGGAAACCGGAAGGACTAATTACAGCTTCAAAGGGTTCAGTTGACAGTCTCTTGGTTCCCTGTGCTTGGCAGAGCCTGATGGCGGAGATTATCCATTTCATGGTGGACAGACAGCAGAGAACAAAGAAGGGACTGGGAACCGTGTAATCCCAGGAAGGTGTGACTCATCTCCTCCAGCTAGATCCCACTTCTTAATTTCCCAAAACAGCACCAGCAGAAAGAGGGGACTCAGCTTTAAAACATGAGTCCCTGGGAGATATTTTATATTCAAATCCTAGCAGAGGGATAAACCCTTCAACCCTTCGGCAATTTCAACTGCCATTCCTCTAGGACTTAACCCTACCAAGGAAATACGTGGTCTTCCATAGCCTTCACCAGCACCTTCTCAGGTCAATGTTTCAGAGTAGTGTTGTTCAGTAGCCCAGGCTTTGCTATCTCAAGTATACTTCCCATGGTGATCTCTCCACAGTACGATCTGATGACAACATGCCTTCCCAGTTCTTCCTCTAGATAACTTTTGAGAAGACATGCATACATGATGCAGATATATTTACCCCAGGAACAAAAATAGTTCTGAACAGCAGGATGCTCCAAATCTACATTAAGAAAGACAAATATTTTTTTCAAACAGAAATAAATCTGCCAAGATTTCCTCTGCCCACAACTGTATTTCATATTACAGAGCATAAAGACTTTTGTTTCCTTTTTCATAGTCTCTCTACTCCTGATGGCCCCTGGGAGTGACAGAGGCTGGGTCACATCACAAGGACGAAGCACAGCATAGGTCTTAACAGCAAGGTTCCCTTCTCTGATTGTCTAAGAGAGTCTTTCCCAGTTGTGATCCTGATACATGAAAGATTCATGGCATGGCAATTCACACACTACAATAGGATAAATGGGGGTTTATGAAAGAGGCTGGTCCAGGCCAGTCTATCATCCCAGAAAGTGCTTGCTACAATATCTCAGCAGATATGTCACCAACATGCTATATCTCAGGAATCACAGCAAACCAAGTAGGAAGCACTATCCATGAGGCAAAGGACCAGACCCAATACCCCTGCTGCCGTGTGTGTGTGTGTGTGTGTGTGTGTGTGTGTGTGTGTGTGTGTGTACACGTGTACACCTCCCTTCAATGAAACAAAATTCTTTAGGATGATGAAACTTTCCTCTCCCAACATCTCTGGCAAGGAGAAAGAGAACAAAATCAAGACAGATATTTCTCATCCTTCATCAGCAAAGTCTAAAGATCTGGGCTGAAAAGCTGGCTTTTTACATGCATGTCTTTCATAAGCCAAAGATATTTGTCCTCTGACCAAGTAGAGGACTTGTAGGCCTAAACAGTTGACTGGAGAGCTTGACTACTCATTTGACGGAGGAAGAGGGAGGCTATCTACAGGCACGCTGCTCTGAACATTTCTGATGACTGAAGCAGTGTTGGGCCCCATCAGCACTTGGGTGGAAATGGGGGAAAGCCACGACAAATCTAGTAACATGGTCCCTTTTATTTCACCTGCAAAGATGAAGAACAAAAGCAGGATTTTGGTCATAAACTTCTTGATAATCATGAAAAATCCTACTACCTGAGCACATTTCACCCAAATCCTAGTGTGTGGTCGTCAGTAAAGGGACTGGTGTCTTCATTGTTTTCCATTGAATCCTGGAGCCCAGCACAACGCCTGGCACAAAGTAAATGCTCAATAAATATTTATTGAAACAATGTGCTCTGCAGATTGAAAGGCTGGATAAATTTTCCTGTGTTCATCCCAAATTTAGGGAAATGAAATGCATCCCACTTGTCAGTTACAGTTTAAGACGATTAGCTAGCAGGAGGCAGCTTTCCTGAAATAAGATTCCAGGCAGCAATCAATCCATCTGTCAGCTAATGATACAGATATTAAGAAATAAGAAGTAGCTGACAAAATCGCTAAGTCCTACCTCCTGCCTGTGTGGAGAAGCGCTGAAGTGTCATTATCTGCTTACACCACAGGACAAGAGTCCTTCAGCCCCTTCTGTTCTCTACCTTCAGAATCTGTTGAGAAAGTAGAAGCCTCCACCATAAAGCAAAGAGACCCCCATGCTGTTTACACTAGAGGACATCCTGCTGGTCAAATTCTTCTCCCAGCATTCAAAGTGTTTCAAGACTTATTCACTATTCTCCCGATGTGAGTCAATAGTTCACGGGATGCAAATAGTTGAGTTAGAATAAATACACCACCGGTAAAAGCTTGGCCTTTTGAGTAACTGTTCCCTTCTCGTTCTTAATAATTAGATTAGAATTGAGCTTAGATTTGTATGTTTAAAATCTATGACAAAAGAAGCTGTTTGAGCAAATATATAGTGTAAATAAATACAAGTATTCTATTAAGATTGTAATAAACCACATAAATCCCACTGGTGAGAACTAAACTTTAAATACCTTTATAGTGATTATTTGTGAATAAAAGGGCTTAGGTTCCTGAAGAATGCAAATTATTCTTATCAAAGCATGCCAAACTGGATCCCTCCATGCATGCTTTGTTGTTTTCTTTTAATGTTGTTTCCTTTAATGATACGCAAAGGATGTTAATGCCGAATTATTTTTAAAATATTCTTTGACATTTTGTTTTGGTGGCAGTTTAACTTAAGCCAAATGAATACATTGCTTTTCTGCAGAAATACTGAATAAAAAGAGCTTGTGAGCACAAATAATATTTTTGAAAAGATAGAGCTTTAAAAAGATTAAATCCTTCCTCTACAAAAACATTTAACCTTTTAACAACCATTTGTTTTTGCTTTCCTCCTTGATCAGAACCACCGTGAGAACAGCTGACTGAGTAACACAAAGCAGAAAACGCGACATGGAGGAAGCATTTTGTTTCTCATCATCAGAATTCTGACCTTCGGCTCGTTTATGGGCTGTGCGCTTTGTAGACTCTAAATCACAAAGTCATAGAGAAGGAAAACAAGAGGCAAAGTGCCATTCCACCATCCACAGTGGCAGCTGGATTTCCATATTCCCGACTACGCTATCTGCCATTTATTTAGAGAACATGAACTGTCCCTGGCTCGGTGGGATTCAAGAGTTTTCAACCTTACAATGGTTTAGAGTAGCACACGTTCAGTGTTTTGCACTCACAAGTTTGCTCACTGAATATGTTGCCAGGCCAGTGGCTCATACCTATAATTACAGTACTTGGCAGACTGATGCAGGAGGAACGTAGCAAAACTCTGTCTCAAAAAAAAAAAGACAAAAGTTTGCGTGCTGAGTTCTGTTCATTTCTTGTGCATATTTGTCTATTTGTCCTCAACCTCAGAGTGGCTAGAGGTACTCTCAGTGTTCAAGACCTCAACTAAGAGATCTAAACAGGACTGTGTTTTTATGTTTTGTTTTATTTAAAACAAGAAATGGTTCTTTAGTAGTCTCAAATAGGAGCAAAGAGCGGAAGATCATGTTGAACAAAAGATTACTTGGCAAAAAGGTAGACTAAACTCATCATGGATGCAAGACTAACAGTATTCTTCCAGGAAGCTCAATGGGAAAGAGTAGGAACAAAAAGCAGTCATCTTGTCCCTTTGCACACATTTCCATCAGGACAGATGCCAGGCACCTTTCTGTACCCTCTACCTCTCAGCTGACCGATGTTTACACAGTCTCTGTGCAGGTCTGTGTTACTTTGCTGGCACAGGTTCCCTGGGCTCACCATCAAGCAGTACTGAGCATTTCATTCTGTGAATTCCTCACTGAAGCCGGGGCAAGGCTTGCTATAGGGGCTAGAGATCACACAGCCCACAGAACATTAGCTTAAACCCTACGTGGAAAAAGCTGTGACTTTTTCACTAGTGTAACTCCATAGAACACCATCTTTTGGTTGCTTCCTATAGAACATTAGAAGAGAGTTGCCAAAAAAAAAAAAAAAAAGAGAGTTGCCACTGAGAACCCCTAAGCAATTTACGTACATTTTCAGCATTCGCATCAGTAAAAGACACTGAATCAAAAATTCAATGGAGTGACAGTAAAGTCAGTTTTCTCCAGCAGTTCAGTCTTCAGGATGATTTAGAGACCATAGAACAATGCAAGCACCAGGCAGATAATACCACTGTAATGATGTTCTACTAATCAAATCTCTCATGGAATCATTTCTAAAAATGAAAACTAGATCCTCTCCTACACTTGCCCAAGAGAAAGAGTGACTGTTAGAAGATTTGTGAGTTCAATAAGGAGGTGACTCAGATTGAAGATCTTCCCGATTGTGACCTGAGTTAAGTCCAAATGAACATCACAATAGAAAATGAGGAAATAGACATTCCATTGGCTATTTAGAGATATTATCTATTCTATCGGGACTAATGAGTTACAATGTCTACTTTTTAATCTAGGGCTTTTTAAAGGTTTTCAATGAGACATGATAGAATTGTAGGTTTTACATTCTCAAAGCTAAGAATGAAATGTGGAAAACTCTGTCCTTATTTTCTTTGAATTTTGAAATATGTTTATAAAAGCATTCATCCTCATTAATCTTACAACACAGTTTCAACTGATAAACATTGAAACTCTGAAAAATTACATGCCAGAAATTAAGCCAATTTGTTTCCCTTAAAGAGAGCATATTCTGAAACCAACCCCACCCTTCCACTCTGAAACCAAACCCACCCTTCCACAGAGGCGTGGAAATCAACTCAGCCAAGGTCAGAATCCAGACCACTTCTCTCAAGGAATACTGCTAGAGATGTTCAAATAACACTAAACATGCTAGAGGATTTCACAAAATTACCAATTCCAATGATAGATGTCTACCCTAGAACTAGCAGAGAGGAATATTCACAAATATGTGAGGACAGTTTTTTTTTTTTACATCTCGATCACAGCCCTCTCTCTCCTCCCCTCCTGGTCCCTCTCTCCTACCCTCTTTCCCTTCTCCCTTCTCTCCTTTTCCTAGGGTGAGTGGAGCCCCACACATAACAAGCCCTCTCAGTTCAGTTGTAATGGTCTCTCACTTAGCCAAATTTGAAAACCTACTTCTTTAACAAAAAATACAAATGGCAACTATTCTTTAGATATTGGCACCAAATTATTGGTCTACCAGCAGTTATAAAAGCTACAATCAGGATTGTTTTAAAGGCAGATGCTCATAGGTCCCCAAGCATTGCTTGTTATAGCCATATGAAAATTAATATATTAAACTTGGGTTAAATAGTCTAATTTTTTATGAGCAGTGTAAACAAAAGATAACATATGAAAACAGTTGTTAGTGACCTAGTCATGGGCTAAAGACTAGAAATTTTAAGCAAGTTTCAATTCTTTTTTGTTTGTTTGATATCGTCTAGAATTAAGCTTTTGTACTTCTTTTTTTGAAAAATCTAAAGTTGAACTATGAAATACCATGAAAATTTCATTAAAAAAAAAATCACATCTTTAATCCAAGCACTCAGGAGGTAGAAGCTGGCAAATCACGATGAGGCCAAGCCTGGTCTTCATAGGACATCCATCTCTGCCAGGAGATAGAGAACCACGAAAAAAAAAAAAAAAAAGGAAGAGAGGGAGGGAGGAAGAAAGGAAAGAAGGAAGGAAATTTTATCATAGAGCCAAGTGTAATAAAACACAAAGTCAGGAAGATTGCCTAGGAATTCACAGTGAGTTCTGGCTAGCCAGGGTTACATAGTAAAATTGTCTCAAAAAAAGAGAAAAGAAGGGAGGGAGGGAGGGAGGGAGGGAAAGAAGGTGGGACAGAGAGAAGAAGGAAGGGTAGGAGGGAAGGAAATATAGAAAGAAAAAAAGTTAATTTCATCACACTGTGGATTTGTTGACATGTTTGCAGCTGCCCATGAAGGGTAGAGGAGGCCATAGTATCCCCTGGAGCTGGAGTTAAAGAAGGTTGTAATCTGTCAAATGTAGATGCTGGGAACCAAAATCATGTCTTTGGTACAGCAGAAAGAGCTCTCAACCACTGAGCCGTCACTCTGGCCCCCACCACTGTTTTCTTAGAAATAGTTTATTTTAGTAATGTTCTCTAGGATACAAAATTTGCCTAAACTCTGTAAGGCAAAGAAGTGAGGCAGGTGTATGACTGGAAAAGAACATTGTCATGGCCCCAGCTCCATAGTTTTCCTGTCAGTTTCTACACACTACAGATACACTAAGCATAGGGAGGTGTCTGTCTGCTTTAGTCCCCACTAGACCCCGAGCTCTTGGAGAACAATAGCAAGGCTCAATCATCATTATTCCCCCAGGAACTGGCTTTCAGTTGGTATTCAGAAAATACCTACTGAGAAAACTCAGTAAATAAGAATCATGGAATTCATTTCCTTTTTTACTTATGCCAAATAGGACTACAGTTAAAAACTTACAAATGAATTAAATACACATTTTCAGGCTAGAAACAAAGAGAGTAAGAAAAATCTCTAACCTAACCCTTCATAACCAGGATAATTAATTAATACAAATGATTTTAATAATCACCTTCTTAATTCTCTCACAGACTTGTATGCTCTAGAAGCATAGAAATGAATTTAATATGTAAAATCAGTACATTGGGCTAATCGGGCTTCATTCCCTAGTGCTCTGGTTAAGAAAAGCAAATTTTGTAGCAGTACAAATTTAAATATGAAACAGGCTTATATTAATATATAGTTTTGCTTTATTTTCTGTTACTGTAACACAATAGCTCAGGATTGGTAAATTACAAACAATTGAAGCTTATTTGGTTCATGATTCTGGAAGCTGGGAAGCCCAAGATCAAGGGACCGTGTCTGGTGAGTGCAGACTTGCTACAGTACAATGTAACAGAAAGGCTAGTTCATGTGTAGAAGGGGGAGAGTAAGTGGCAACTGACTTACAGGTTCTCCTGAAGTTACTAACCCATCCCCACATTAACATCAGTACAGTAGGTGGTAAGGACAGAGCCCTTTGACTTAATTGCCCTTTAGTGGTCTCCCCTCTTAACATCCCCATGACAATTGAATTTTGTGCTGGCTAGTTTTATGTTAACACTTAGCTACCACCCAGGCTCAGATCCAGAGCCCTGAGTTGGCCCATCCCAACATCTACCCCATCTATGAAGTGCTGGAACAGTCCTGCAGATCCAAAGCTGCAGGATCTCCCTGACACAGGGCAACAACAGGATATCAGAGAGAAGGCCCAGTGAGGATCCAGTATGGATGGTGTAGCAGAAGCCATCCAGAAGGCTCCAACCGGACCAATGACTTTACTGCATTGAGTATTTGCAAGTAAAGCTGTATGGGCAAAAGGGAATACTGTGTGACACACTGTGACACACTACAGCTTCATGATAAGATGTTTTTTGTTTGTTTGGGTTTCTAGGGTGGGGAGTGCTTGATTTTGGTTTTTTTATTTTTGTTTTCTTTTGGGAGGGAGGTTACAAAGGCAGAGGGCAGATATGAAGGGATGGGGAAATGAGTGGGATTGGGGTGCATAGTGTGAAATTCACAAAGAATCAATAAAATTTAAATAAAATTAAAAAAGAAAATGTCTCTGTAAAATAGGGCTGTAGGAAAACCTATAGGGCATTTTCTTAATTCATGCTTAGTGGAGAAGGACCCAGCCTATTGTGGGTGGTGCTGCATCTGGGCTGGTGGTCCTGGGTTCCATAAGAAAGCAGGCTGAGCAAACCATGAGGAGCAATCCAGTAAGCAGCACTCTTCCACGGCCTCTGCATCAGCCCCTGCCTCCAGGTTATCACCATGTTTGAGTTTCTGTCCCGGCTTCCTCCAGAGATGGCCTACAAAGTGGAAGTGTAAACTGAATAAACCAGGTTGTTTTGACCATGTGTTTATCATAGAAATAGAAACGTTAAGATAAATTTCAACATTAATTTTAGATGGAGCACTGAAATGACAACAGTGTGACTTTAGGAAGATTAATGTCATATGTTGATTATAATTGCTCTGTTAGGTAATCTTTGGAGTAAAAAAAAAAGGATTTAGGGGTCTGACTCTTTATTGGAGAGATGTAAACCCTAAGAAGCGATGAAAGAAAGAAGAAAAGAAAATGAATCGAGTATGCTGATAGACTTTTCGACACTACCCTAAACACACGTGACCCTGGAAGAGACCCAACAAGTCACTCAACAGGCATGTCCATGTGACACAGAAACTTTACAAGAAGGGGTACAAGGTGGAATTTGTCCTCCTATGTGTCAAGGTGCACTCCAGGAACAAATGCCCACTCGATTCTTTGTTACACAATCAAGATCCACAGGAGTCCCTCAACCTCCAAGTCTCACACCAGAAAAATTCTGTTTATCTAAACTGAAACAGAAACGGGAAACCCATGAGTGTGGGGCACCAACCAGGAAAGAAAGCAGGAAGCACAGTGATCCAAAAAGCCACGTGAGGGGTGTATTGCAGTGCAGTTCCATCAAACCTCATCCGGAGTCAAACGATCAGAATCCACTTTGTCCCTGGAGACCTGACATTTCTAAGGCCAGGGAGATTCCATTCAATACTGAAAGATTCTCCCAAGACCCTGCCTTGCTTTACATCTTCCGGGGGAATGGCTCTGGTCCAAGATATATATAGTCTCCTTTTACATTATCTTGGGGAGTTCCGGGCATCCATCCAGGCTACTATTTTTCCATCTCCCAAAGCTAAATTGCTATTTCTGGGCATAGACAGGAACACTTCAGTGAATTGTTTAGCTTGGTTTGTTTTCAGAAGCTCTTATCAATCTTCCTGGTTGTACATGTCATATTCAGGGAACTTGTGGCAAGAGTGAGCATCATCGTCCTTTCATGCAGTCCCTGGCTGACTGCTGCTAATTAAGTATTTCTGTCAGCTCCAGCCTCACTGCAGAGGAGCTAAGCAACATAAGGATTGGTGTGACCTAGCTTTTAAAAACGAATGAACACAACTCTGAAGTTACCTTCTCTCTCTGTTCTTCTATAACAAAGCTAAACATCTGAGATCAAGGGACCTCACAAATGTCCCGGGGAATTCCCTTTTCAACCAGCATAAACTACACTGACCAAACCAGGCTTTGGTCTACATTGGTATTTATTGTGTATTTGTCATTCATCTCCCATTTGATGGAGCAAGCCTAACTGTTATAGGCAACTCATTTGAAGGGTTCGGTGTTGACACCCATCTATCCAAATCAGATCTTCTAACTGAAATCCATTCATACTGGATGAGATAAGGACAGAGATTAACAGATGTTTGAGGTTTACCTGCCACTCAAATTCATTTCCTGTTGTAATGTCAGTCCTTCGTGCAATCATTCACCTTGGAAATTTTCTAAATTTTGTTTTATATTATTTTTATTTATTGGTGTGTGGGGTGCCTGTGTGTGCAGGTGTCCTTGGAGGTCAGAAGAGGGCATCAGATCCCCTAGAGCTGGAGTTAACAGACAGTTGTGATCTGCCTGACTTGGGTGCTGGGAATTGAACTCAGATTCTCCAGGGGATCACCAAGTTCTCTTTACTGCTGAGCCATCTCTCCAGCCCTACCTTGGAAGTTTTAAATTAATAAAAAAACTTTCATGTTTCAAACATGCAGAGACCCATACTCAAACATTAGGTAGAGCTTGGGTAATCCTGCAGAAGAGGAAGAGGAAGGATTGTAGGAGCTACAGGGGTCAAGGACACTACAAGAAAACTCAGAATCCACTTACCTGGGCTCATAGGAGCTCGCAGAGACTAAACTGCCAACCAGGGAGCCTGCATAAGTTACAGTTGTGTAGCTTGGTCTCATTGTGGGACTCCTAACAGTGGGAGCAGGGGCTGTCGCTGACTCTGTTGCCTGCCTTTGGGACCCTTTCCCAAAGGAGAGGAGATGCCTAGTCTTACTGCAACTTGATATGCCATGGCTGGTTAATATTCATGGGAGGCCTCTCCTTTTCTGAAGAGAAACAAAGGAGTGGATGTGAGGGAGGTGGGGAAGGGGGGGGGAACACTGGGCCGGGATGACTACACTGGGAGGAGAGGAGGGAGGGAAAACTGCAGTTGGGATGTAAAAACTAAATAAGAAAGTACTTTCATGTTTCAAATCTGTTAGACAAGAAAGGTCCAAGAACATTAAGTGGATTGTTTCAGTTTTGTCTTATATTTTGACAGGATCTCCTGTCCTGGGCTGGCCTCAAACCAGCAGTGATCCTGAACTTCTGGTCCACTTATTTTCACCTCAAGAGTCCTGGAATTCCAGAATGCACACCCACTTTATGTGGTGCTGGGATCAAACCCAGAGCTTTCTGAATCATAGGCAAGTGTTCTTCCAACTGAGCTACATATCCAGTCTACATTTGGTGTTTTGAAGTTCACGTTAAATCACGAGGAACAATGCCACTACAGCTCTGAAGAAGATCCCCACATGAAGGAGTAACCCCATCACACAGTTTACCCAGTGAGGGTTTCGTTTTATTCCCTTTTTTTGCTTTTTGGCATCAGACTCCGCTTTGATCCATTAGCCTTCGTCCATTTGAAGGGCTCACGATATCATCTGTGCACGCTCACAGTGCTGAACATTTCTTTCTGTAGACCACTCAGCCGCGTCAAGTTGTTTATCAAAAGCGGATGGCCCCATCGACACCCTGGTCTAGTCCCAACTGTACCTAAGAGTTCTACAGTTGCAAGGAGACTGACTTACTAGATGTTCATTGAAATGTCTGATTAGGTGAGTGATTGACAGCTAATGCTTTCCCCCCTTGACCCCCTTTTCCCAGGAACTCCTCCTCCAATAATAACTCTTTCTATTCAGTTCCACTGTACCCAAAAGTTTGTGTCTGTTGATTCAAACACAGGATATGACATTCAGTGACAACTGGAATCAAACTGTAACTGTGGTCATAGGCAACATCATAGGTGTAGTTTTACAGACCAGAGAAAGACTTGCAGGAATTATAAGCAACTAGTTAAAAAAAAAAAAAAACAAAACAAAAAAAAACAAAACAGTACAGTCCTGTCAGACTTCTGAAATACTACTCTTGCACCTCTTCCTATGGAACCATTGTATGGAGCTCCTCACCCTGGCTCCACACTTCCCCTCCCCAGGTACCCTGCTCCCCTTCCTGAATCTTTGAGATCTTCCCACCTCCCAGCAGCTACCGAGGTAACCAGCATTCTGCTCTAGCCTTCAAACTAGCATCTACCCCAGTCTCCCTTGGCAGGTCCATTCTGTTTTTAAGGCATTTGAACAGTGCGACTATGAGCATGTATTTAGAAGCAATGGCCCAAAACTGTGGAGCCCTAAAGAATATTGAGAATGCTAGGAATGGCCACTCTGGAGCAGATCTCTGTCCTTCTAAACATCTGTTTCCAGCTTTCCTTGTCACTTAGCTGAATACCATGGACTCTTTCTGGCTCCTATTTTGGATTAATCCTCATTTTCACAGTGTCTATTGTGATTTCAATTAATCTTTCAGGCCAGCATGTGTAACCATTCTTTGAATATAATTAAAACAAAACAAAACCTTCTCTGAATTGATTTAATAGCCTGAGTGGGGGGGGGGGGGGAAAAGGTTCATGAAATTTTCTGAGGCTTCCAATAGGAGTATCGAGTATGGGCAGAATGGAGCCAAGAAAAACTCAAAGGAGTGAGAATTTGATCCAGAAAATAATTAAAAGCAATATGAAAGGAAGTCCTGAAAGTTTCACTCCAAAACTTGGGTTAAAGTGAGAAGAAATGGACAAAGGCAGGATCAGGTTTCTCGGTAATGCAGAAGCAGCAACTGTCTCAAATCTGAAACATCTCCAGGATGGCTGAGTTCACACAGCCCAACACACAGAGTGTGCTGCTCAGAGAGCCAGCATCTAGAGGGTATGGGACTTTGCTGTGTTTCCAGTAATGACAGAAGCTACACCCATCAAGTCTCATCAACATGATCGCCCAAATGCGAGCTGAACAAGGAAGACACCAACGAACATGCCAAACTAGATGGAGAAGATACCATGAGACCTCAACCCTACATGGAGAACTACAGGCAACTGAGTAAGGGTGGGAGTGAGAGGTGGCTCTCCCCAGGGAAGAGCACACCAATTGGTTGTGCAGTCTCGAATGGTCAGCCCTGAAAACACACATACAAGTAACATTATATGGACTCAACAAGTTATATTTGGAAATACACACACACACACACACACACACACACACACACACACACACAAATATATCTATAGCTATGCAATAACAATTGATTCAAAAGGAGCCCATAAATTTGAAGGAGAGTAGACAAGGGCATAGGGGAGGGTTTGGAGGGAGGAAAGGGAAAAGACAAATGTTGTAATTAAATTATAATGTCAAAAATAGACAATAAAAAGAGAGATGGTTTCTGGTCAAACACAAAACTTAGATCACTCTTATCAAATCAGTATTTCAATAGGGTCTAGTCCCCCCCCACCCCTTTTCTCTTTCAAGACAGGGTCTCACTTTATAGCCCAGACTGACCTCAAACTCACAGTAATCCTTCTGCTTCAGGTTCCAAAGTGTGGGATTCCAGTCATTTACCACCTGGGTTAAATGGTGCTATGGATTAAACCAGAGTTCCATCCCCATGCTAGGCAAGCATTGTGCTAATGGAGCAACATCCCCAGCCACTAAATAATTTAAAACTTTCATTTTAAAAACTAAGTAGTTAAGGGTGTGTCTCAATGGTTGATTACTGACTTCAGTGTGTCCACAGTCCTGGATTCAGTACCTAGTACTGAGAGAGAGAGAGAGAGAGAGAGAGAGAGAGAGAGAGAGAGAGAGAGAGAGAGGGAGGGAGAGAGAGAGAATTAAAAAGATATACTAGCTACTCTTCCTGGTGTGATAAGAAGGTATTTTTAGGGGGAAGGGTTTGCTTTGATTCATAGCTCCAGGGTAGAGTCAGAGGCAGGAACCTGAGGCAGCGGGCACTGCTGCACCCACAATGGTGATGCAGAAAAGAATGCATACTCCTGCTTTCAGCACCCTTCCTTCTTTTTCATTCAGCACAGGACCCCAGGACCCCAACCTGTAGAATAGAACCACCCAAATTCAGGCTAAGTCTCCCTACCTCAATTAGTCTATTTTAGACAATCCCCACAGGCCTGCATAGAGGCTAGCCTAATCTAGAGAACTGTTATTAGCATGTCCAAAGGCTTGTCTCTTAGATGACCCTAGACCCTGTCAAGTTAACGATCAACACTTACCATCACAAAAGGCAGGTTAAGTCAGACTGTATCCTATGAATTAATTGCAAAGAACTATGTGGTGGAGAGTGGCAACAGGTAGGAGGAGGGGACCATCCCAGATGTGGGGTGGTCTGGGACAGCCCCTCTGCAGTAATGACACTTGAGAGGTGAGTGTGAACCAGAGAGTGGATGAAGGGTTTCACGAAGAAACACTTGAAGCATAACCAAGCTCAACATGCTTCTGTGCCTGGAGCCCAGCAGTGCGGAAGAAGGTCAGAGATACAGGCAGGAGCTAGGTCATCCACGGCCAGGGAAGGAATCTGCACAGAATAGAAACAGGCGGCAAAGGACATAGGCAGCACTGTGGGCTTTGAAGGGAATGTAAGATGGCAGGGACATAAAAAGAAAGGAAGCTGGGGACTGTCGTTTGAGGGGAAGGGCAGTGGGGATAGAGAAGTGGGAGAACTCAGTAAGATTGCAAAGGTGGGTTTTATGTGGGCTAAGTTCACTATTACTTAGGAGTTTATACCCCCTATTATGTGTAATTTTCAAAGCAATGATCATTAAGCCTACCTTAAAGGAAAAGCTTTAGAGAGTGAGGACAGAGCCATGTTTAGGAGGCTACAACATGACAAATCCAAGCTTATATCCAAGATCACTTATAGATCCCAACCAGTGACCAAAACATTATATAACATAATTCTGGAAAGGCTAGTAGTCTAGGCCATTCAAAAGTCAAGTCAATATATTGCTACTGAGGACAGTGATATTATTTTTTGTTTTCTTCCAAAATTTAACCCTATGAGCAAGCGTCTGAATGAGAATTATTCTCAGTTATTCTGTGATCTCAGTAGGATATGACACCAAACATAACTACACTAATAGCTCATTGCCCATGAAGAATCCTGAGTGGAATATCCGGAACTGTTATTTCCTACTTACACACCTATGAAAAAGTTAGGGAGTAACAACAACAACCAATAATAAAATAGGATGGTTATTACAATGTACTGTAGTAATAGTTGCATAAGTGTGGTCTTCCTCTCAAATCATCTTACTGGACTTTCACCTTTCCCTTGACGGATGCCCTGTGGGGCTTCCCTTTGCCATATGTGAATTGCTTCCATCACCATTGTGTTATTCAACTTTTCCACTGCTGTGACAAATGCATGAGAAAATCAGCTAAAGGAAAAGGATTTAGGGCTCACTGTTCCGATGGTGTGGGCCCATCACAGCAGAGAGGATGTGCCAGAGAAGCAAAGCAAGCACGCCTCTATTCACAGGCTTTCTGGTTTTCCCTACTTTATTCCCTCTAGCCCTCCAGTCTAGAGTCACATCAACAGTTGGGGAGGATCTTTGCTCCTTACTTAATCCCCTCTGAAAATGACTGGTGCTCTACAAATCTAAGCACTTCCCAATCCAATCAACTTGACAACAAAGATCGACCATTACACTAGTCTTGTACTTTGGAGATATTGTTACATGAATTAAGAACTGCGTGAACACAAGCACTGCAGTTTCACGGCAGCTAATTTAATAATTCAGTTACTGTGCAACTACCAGGTAGGCAGTTGCATACACTGTGTACACCACAGCAGATGAAAGGAAGATTACCAGCATGCACAAGACAGAGATTCCAACATGCTACTCAAAAGTATAATTTCATAATATAATTCTATATTTTTTTATTTCTGTAATTTTGCATTTTAATATTTCTAGGAGTACAGTTGACTATGAGGAACCAACATCACAAAAAGCAAAACTGTTCAGGGGAGCACTACTATAATTCTGAGTTCTTAAAACTGTCACAATTCTCTTAGCAGCTAAGCCCCATGGTCACCTCAACTTTCATTCCTATACATCCTTTCCACCTGTTAATCAGTACTAAAAAAAAAAATAGTCTTCACTTTCTCACAGCATGCTTCCTTCTCAGGTCCACACAGTGGCTTGCCGGGTAGCCAACAGCAATGCCAACCAAGCAAAAGTGGCTGGAAGTTTTCTACATCTGCTAAGCAGCAGCCCACATCACACCTGTCCAAAGTCAGTTCAGAGCTGGCTAACCTCGTAGAAAGCCCCTAGTTACCAACTGTATCCCAAATCACAGGCTTATGAGAGTTTGGTTTCAAAAGCTCTGATTCCCAGAACTCTAAAGGAAAGCTCAGAGGAAGCCAAACATAATGTGAAATGTGAGCCCTGCAGGACCATAAAACAAAAAAAAAGCATGAAGTTATGGATCCTCCTCATAGATAGTACACTGGGGTGACTAGTGAGCATGCCCTAGTAGAGAGTAACTGGGCAAACCAGGCAAAGCTAAGCTGGTCTCAAACAGTGCAGAACGGTCTCAGATCCAGCTGATCTCTACTTTGGAGTTTTGTTTTTGTTTTTGCAACAGTTAGTGGGTACCCCTGTGTCTGGGGAACCAGCCTCATTTTAATGATCTGGGAGCAACATCTTCCAATTTGTTAGATCTTTTCTCCGGAGAATTTGTCATAATAAATGGTGTGTCACAAGTTTGTAGTACACCGTGAGAGAGATTCCCACTGGTTGTCTGTTGTGAGGTTGCAGCATGTTTAGGCCCTCGTTCATGTAGAGTACTGAGCACTAACATAGAGTTATATATTGCTTCGAGTTTTAATTTTTCCCCTATTTAGTAATCATAGGAAATATTTAATAAGAATTTTATTGCCTGTAGCTACTGTAATTTTAAAATGTGTCATTTTTGCTTTCCAAAAAAGTAAATTATTAATTGGCAGTCATATCCATAAAAATCAAACTATTTGAAACTTCTATTTCCCTGATATATTCATCAAGTTTACCAAATAATTTTTTACTCACAAATGACATGAAATATTCATTTTGTAAACTTTTTTCTTTTTTTTTTTTTTTAATATGGAATTTCCATTTTCAGTCCCAAGATTTAATTTCATTTAGTCGTGGTACTTACATTTCACTAAATGAATCCAGAGCCACAGTGGTCAAGGTATGTTTAAATACATAGAACACAACATAAATATTTCCACAACCACTTGATTTGCCCAAGTACTTTCTTCCCTCCCTCTGTGCCCCAAACACTCCCTTCACAAATCTCTGAATTTAATCCAGGAACACTGATTATTTCTAACACAGAGGCATGACTAAACAAAAACAAATCAATAGTCATTTCAAAAGAAAAAGCCACACACAGAAAGTAACACTAAAGAAAAAAAGAGAATAATCAAAATGAGATGTGCCATGGCGGGCATGTGGAGGTCAGAGGTCAACCCCATGGGAGTCAGTCCTCTTTCCATTTTGTGGGTTCCAGGGATCAACCATGGGCTGTCTGGCTTGGCAGCTAGTGCCCTGACCTTCCAGGCCCACTCACTGACCCTGCATGTTTATTTTCTAAAGAATCTGCAAACTGCTTTTCCAGAAGGTTTACCACACCAACATGGCACCATTGGCCTGCTTTCTCCACATCCTTGCCCACCTTTGGTAGTGTCATTAATTTTAATTGTAATCATTCTCTTAGATCTTAATACCTCACTGAGACTTAATTTGCATTTTCCTGATATCCTGGTATATACTGCTCTATAGAACAAAGGAAACTTTGTGGGGATGTTTAAGCATCTGGAGGTATGAGGATTTTCCAGTTGTGCTCAATACAATCACAGGGGCTTTTAAGGATGAAGCAAGCGAGTCAGAGAAGAGATATGAGAGGGGCTGGAGTGATGCATTCTGTAGAGGAAGGCAAGGGCTGTGCCTCTCGGAGGCATGATGCCTGCAGAAACAGCAAGGACACATTTCACCTAAGACCACTGGCAGGAATGTAGCTCTGATGGCACACTGATTTTAAAGATCTTCATGAACATTCATATCTTCACATTCTCTAATCTATATAAACAGGGAGCAGGAAGAAGAGAAGAAGGAAGTTGGAGGAAGAAGAGAAGAAAAGAGGAGAGGAGAGAAGAGAGCTAAGTCTAATTTATCTATCTAGAAAGTGCAATAATAGCCCCATGTGGATGTGTTGGAGATTAATCACTTCAGTATTGATTCAATCATTATCCTAAAGTTACTCATGTTGTAATAGGCCCCTAGACCTAAGCACATCTGATGCCATGATGGAAATACTACTTGTGCCTTGGAACCCAGCACATAGGCAGCAACACCTGTCAAAATGAGAACAAAGACCTGATCCATCAAAGTCCATAGTTGTAGGAAAGTCCTTGAATGTACTAACCTTACTTTTTGGATTCTGTAGTTCCACTCTGGCTGACTGTTCTTGCTAACTGAAATGTGTCAATCCAGGGTAGGGTTTTGTTTGTTTGTTTGTTTAAAAGCCCATCCTAGGAAAGGCTAGAGGCTATACTAGGGTCCCAAACACTCACTGTATTTGCTGACCAGCTGATAAAGACTTTCTATTGGCTTAACCCTGGGTCCAAGTAGTTTTCTCTGGTGGATATGGCTCACCATGTGCCTAATGGTTTTTGCAACACTGAGACTTTGTTCCTAAAATAAGGAAAAAGAAACTTTTAATTTTATAGAGACAAAATTCAAGCCAGGCATTATGACTCACATTTTTAACTCCAGCACTAAGGCAAGACGATCAAGAATTCAAGGCCAGTCGAAATTGTAAAGCTCAGGGCCACTCCAAGCTATGTAGACAGATCTTGTCTCAAAAAGCAAACACACAAACAAGAGCTGGGGAGGTGGTTTGGTGGGTAAAACATTTATTGCATAAGTGGGGGAGTCTGCATTTACATCCCTAGAACTCACATAAATGCCAGATACAGTAGCCTGTTTCTATAATCCCATCACTGCTATGGCATGATAGGAGGCAGAGACAGGAAGATTCCCCAGAAGTTCACAAGCAGCTAGCCTGGGGATGCAGCTGCTAACAAAAGATCCTGCCTCAAACAAGGTGGAAGGCAAGGAAAGACTCACACCTGAGGCTGCCCTCTGACCTCCACACATAGGCTGTGGCATACATGTTGGCAGAAGCACACATACTCACCCAGACACACCTGCCTACATTCGCACATACATACACACTCCCACAGACATACACATACATATACACAAAAATAGATATAGACTTACACAGAGACACACACACATACACATTCACATGGAGACACATACACACACACACATACATGAATTCACACACAGATTTTACAAAAAAGAACAAACAAAAGGTGATAAAGTCTTTGGGGATTCAATGAGAAGATTCTTGTAAAGCACTTAGTTCCTGTGTGATACTGAAGGAAAGGATGGGCATCAGTGTTGCCCACAAAGATAAATATTGATATTAATAAGCCAAGTATAACACTCAGATAAGTGCCCATAATAGAAGTATGATGTGGTACATCCAGAAACAACATATCCCAGACCTTCCACAGTGATCCAGATTACTGTTCTGCCCTATTGAGAGATGGAGAATCCAATGCACATTTGATTATCTAAATAAATGAATGTGTTCATTGAACACAATTTCCATAACTGCAATATAAACGTAACTAAATAAGAGGTAATAGAAACTTGACTTTGTAGTTTGGTTAATGACTTGTAGGAACATGAGGCCATCAGTAAAACGAAACACCACGAACTCAGGCCCACCTGAGTTCTTCTGAGTTGCTTCTCCCAGACAATCAGTGCTGAAGGTCATGAGAATTCAGTGTGGTTTTGTGTGGAAACTGGAGTACTTGTGCTCAGTCTTCAGCTGAATGGAATTTCACAGCCAGAGACGGGTATAACAAAGAGACTGAGTGTAGTCATGTATAGTGAAGACAGTAAAGCTACAGGTTCTAAAATTGTTCTGTCAAAGTTGAAAAGGCAGATGTATTAAGACAATGGGGGAAAGACTTCTACTGTGGATACAATGATTGAGAACCATCATTATTGAGAATAAGCATTATAATACAATGACCGAAAGGTGTCGCGTCCCTCTCGACCAGCAAGAAATGACGCAACTCACAAAACTCTTCTCCTGCAGTTTATTCAGGTCCCTTGAAAACAGTCTTCCGAATGCCTGGGCAGACCCAACCCACAGGCTAAATACTAAATGAACAGCCAATCAA
>CAJQZJ010034299.1:1388583-1416527 GCA_907164525.1 Lophiomys imhausi | reverse complement strand
GAGACCAGCGCCATCTTTAAGGTGCGGCACGTCGCAGCTCTCTACAGAAAGGGTTAAGTATGGAGCCATAGTACCAGCACCTAGCAAGGTATCTAGCACTACACAGAATGACAGAAAATCTGCAAGACATGGTCCGACAAGTCTCCAAGGCACCTCTTGTACCTCAATGCTGTACTAGGACCTCCTTGGCCCTCTTCAACAAGAGAGCATTATGTAGGTTCTCCTCAGAGCCTAAAACAAGATTGCAACCAAGTAGGATCACCAGCCAGAAAAAAAAAAATCTAGGTACCTGCCTAGAGGAGTCAGCCATATATACAGTGGCAGAACTTCTAGATTGGTCTAAAGGATGACATCATCTCATTCTTTAGGAAGCCATAAGCCACAGTCAGGCTCTGTGAAGTCACTGAGTTCTCACTAACGGGACCTCAGAGGATTATTGGCAACTTTATCAAAGTGATTCAGGCTTATAGTATAAAGTCCCATCACATATTTGAAGGAAACAATCTTATTTAGGATAGAAATGTGACTCAGGTTCAGACTGTGCTGGCGACTCTAGTAGGTCTGGCTAAAAAGATTCCTTACAACCACTGACATTGGAGTTAAGTCTTCAGAAAAACAAACAAGACTTTAGACAGAGGAAAATTAAAGGCTGACTGAGGTGTTGTTGGTTTGCAGACAGGAACCAAGAAATATGCTGACCAAGTATGCATGACAGCCTGAGACTAGGAAACACCTTCTTGATGCCCCAAACATCTTGCAAACTGACAAACCTTCTGACCAGTCATAATTTATCTGTAAATGAATGCCAACAAAGACCAGCTGGGCAGAGATGTTATAACACACAGGCACCAGAAGAGACATCTACACACATTCCTTTTTCCATTTCTGCCTCTTCCCTCCTAGCTGCCTTTCATTTCTATGACAGTTAAATCCTAGGCTATAACCAATAACCTGCATACATAGTTTTTTTTTAAAGAAAAGAAAAGAATGCTACAAAAGGGGAACTCTCTAAGACACCCAATTCTCTTATCAAACATTGATGAATTTTTAGTATTACACTTAAGCTGTTACTCTCAAACAACAGCAAACCAGCTTCTTGGTTGCTTGAGGAGGGGTGCTCTTACTTTTCAATTCAACATATCTGGGTTCTGCATGGAAGACAGTGCAGACTTATTTAAAATGTGGTCTTGGACAACTAAATCTAAGATGCAGCACTTAGAAACGTGCATATCAATGTCTACACAGTGTTTGTCGTATTTCAGTGCAATTGTGATCAGTGTGCAGTTGTGGTTATATGCAAGCTCATGCTCCTCCTTAAGTTAACAAAATCTTTCCAGGGCAGTATGTCTAAAGGACCATGGGCACGTAGGTGTGGGTGGTACAGTTGCAAAGCCTTTATCTGTGTAAATGTATCTGTACAGTCATTCCGTTTCCTTCAGCTGTATTTATTGTTCATTCCCCCGTGCAAATTACTCCATTGTGGGTTTTTTTTTTTTGTAAGTGAATAGGTTTGAATGTTACAAAAATTAAAGAAAAGTTAAAGGTATAAGAACCATTTTCTTCAGCTGCCAACTCAAGTCTTTTACTACTTTCACTTCTGCGAAATCCTTGAGGTCTCACAGGCTGAGCCAGCTTCTCTCTGACCCTGGCTTGTTTCTACAGTTCACTGTTCACAGTTCTACAACACAGACTTAGGAGGTAGTCCACACCACCACCTTGTTGGAAAAAGAAAGCCGTTAACAGAATTGGCCCCCTAAGATGTGTAAAATCTGTCTTGATTCGGGAATGATTTTGGCTAATGTTACATAATCACCAATGAACTGATCGTTTCCTTCTTAAATTTTGGATCTGATTTAAAAGCATTTGGAAGCTAAAACAAAGCTCTTATAGCAGAGATTCCCTCCTGTAATACACAGTAGGTTTCCAAGTATCCTCGAGAAGTCACCAGAGCAAAAAGACTGTAAAGTATTAAAGGTTTTTTTTTATTAGCCAATAATATAAAATAGCATGGGCTGTCTTCTGACTGTGGAAATAGATGGGGCATGTTATAAATACTGTTCTCCACAACGTGTCAGGTAAGTAAAGTGTCCTCCTCTGCCAAGACCAGGAAATGATGCATGCTGAGCAAATTTATAGTATCCCCAACTGCTCCTCAACATTTAGTCTGAAGTAGCTATTCTTGGCAATACAAGAAGCCTGGCTTTAAGTGGAGTTAACAGCACCACACAGTCCCCACGTGGCCCTTCATGTACCTTCCCCATCTGGATGTGAGTACAATACTTTCAATTTAAAGACCATCTTGACTCTGTTCAGTCATTGACTTTTTGTAAATCCCCCAGCTTCCTCTCGGCTGCTTTTCCAGCAGGTAGTTTAAACGCTTACAGTTTAGATCTCTGCCCTGTATCAGCTGTTGAGCCAAGGTTTGACTACAGCAGCCATTGTTGGGAGGCAGCGTAAAGGGTGGCTTAGAGCTGCGTCCTGGGAGAACAAAGTCAATAAAAGCGAATATCCAATTGCATGTGGACATCCATGGAAGCAGACAGCCTTGTGAACTCGTTTACAAGGAGGCCACTCCCGTGAAAGCAGCAAGTTCCCTGAGGAAAATGACTGAAATGCAACTGATAGGAAAGAAAACTCATTAAAACTCAGCTGGAATTAGTCAAAGATGGCTTGGTGAAGTTTTTTTTAAAGGTAATATATCAAACCTTCCGGAAGGAGAGTCAAGCCGGATCCAAAGAAACCATTTCTCAGAAAACCCCAACTTGTTGCTGATGTCTGTGTTGAGCAAGAGATATTTTAGGTTGCTAATGTAGTGCCTGCCTGGAGGAATGGAAAGAGGAACCCTAAGAATATGTATAGAGATAAAGGTATTCCATAACTTCAGGGCCGTTATTTAGTTCTCACCAATTCTGTTAGACCTGTCAGTCCCTTGTGAGTTTCTCTAGTAATCCTTAGTCTCCCAAGGGCTAGTCATCGCTGTACCACTGACAAAACAACGTGTTTGAACCTGAGAAGTTGAAGACCCACTTATCACAGGTGATGGATGACTTCTCCAGGGTACCGATTCCCGGGGGACCCTGCTGTGGCTGCCCAGCATCCTCCACCCGCACCCGTTCTTACATCATCCTCCATCTGCTGTTCCAGACCAGTGTTTCTCAAGCTTTGCTGTGCTTTCAAATTACCTGGGGGTCCCTGATAGAATGTGAGCCTTTAGAGTCTTTCAAGCCAACAAAGTGTGCTGTTTTTGCTGTACAGAGTCCAAATTATTCCACTGTCCTCCTCTGTGCAGTAAGGGAGGGAATCAGTCCACTACAGTGAGCAGATTTGCTCTCATGAGCCATTTCTGAGGAATAGATTATGACTGAGGGAGTGCTGTCCTCGAAGGAGTCTGAAGCTGTCTAAGAAAGAGATGATTGATTAATAGTATCTGCCATGTGTTCAAGATGGAAGAGATGCAGCAGACACCATTAAAAAAAAAATAATCGTATGCAGCACCTGGAGAGCTGGCTCAGCAATTAGGAGCCCTTGCTGCTCTTCCAGAGACTGCAGTTGGCTTCCCAGCCCTTGTGCCCCAACAGCCTTTAACTCCACTCTACAGGATCCAACACCCTCTTCTGGCCTCCACAGGCACCCAGACACACTCGGCATATCTTCACACAGACACACACAAATATGTGAATTAAAAATAATTTTTTTTCAATGTCCTTTAATGAGGACATTCTAGACTTCTTAATTTTTATGAATCTTGGGATTTATAGAACATTAGACATCTTGGAAAATAGAGACCATTGGGATGATGAAAACAAGCCAGTTCTATCCCCAGTGTTAGCATCCATGTGTTCATACAATGAGGATGACAGCAACCACTGTTACAAGCAGACTGGAGTTCAAGCTTTCTCTAGAGAACCTCTGAATGCAACACATAACCTCTGGCTTGCTGGCCCCTGCCAGTAGTAGTGCAGCTTTGCCTGTGTGGACAGGAGGAAGGGGATGTGTCTATCACATTGCCAGTGTCTCCAAGGGCTGCTGTGAAATAAATTAGTTGAATTTCGATGGGACATGGAAGCGATCCAGGCCAAACATGAGGAAGTTGTTGAAATATGGGACAAGTTCCTCCCTTCTGAATCCCCCCTTGTTCTTGTTCTTACTCAGTTCAATTTAATGCCTCTTAATATCCAGTGGAAACCAGTCACTTAAATGTCTAGTGTTAAGGCACATCCATTTGTCAGACTCTTACAGCCAAAAAATTGTCAATGAAAATGTGTAGTAATGATATCAAATACTCATGATCTAAGGTAGGAAGAAAACAGAATGTGAACCCTTGAAGTGAAAATAGTCTCCAAATGCTATTATCTTGAAATAATTAGTCTATGTACAGATGCAGTGTTCCTTAACTTTCCAAATTTGATATAATAATCAGATACCAATAAGCCACAAAGAACTTAATGACGCTTGGTTTAGTGACTGTCATTAATGATAGAATTAACACAAACTAGAAATGTGGGCTCACCCATAGTCTTATTGCTAGCATCTCACATGCTAATTTATTACCATAAGTATATTTCAAGCTTTGAAGTAGAAGGGACAATATTTATAGTGGTGTGTTGGGCTGTAAAACTCAAAGGGAGAGAGAAGGGTCTGCAATTAAAAAAATATTACATTAACTCAGAACAGCTTCAGAATTTCAAAAAAACTACAGTAAGGACCCAAACCAAGATGAATCCTCCCCACAAAAAAAAAATTGAAAAAGAAGATTCCAAAGGGGTGGCCCCATGATTTTTAGCTGATTAATTATACAGGGAAAAAAAAAACAGTGACAGATTTGGCCATGTGTGAGAAGACAGGCTAAGCATAACGGAAAAGTAAAATTTCCATGGTATGTGCTCATGATTCTAAAATGTAAGCCAAAAGCGAACGGCAAGCAGAGGTATGCTTGGGAATTCAGGTGGAAGTCTCTTTCTGTGTTGTCTTAGACAAGCCAGTGAACGTCTTTGAGCTCCAGTATCTTAACCTATAGACTGGGCACAACTCTACCTGCCTTCTGGGGTGTTTGCAAAGAACAAGTTGACATTCTCTGAAAGTGCACGATAAATGGGAAAGACCATGTCATTGTTCACCACAAGGAGGTACAGGTCCCTGAGCCGTCAGCATTTATGTTCCGTGCCATGACCATTCTCCTGGGGTCGCTGAAATCTCCATCAAGCTGACGCTTGCAGACAGTATCAAGTAAGGCATTTGGTCCTGTTGCCCTGTGAGGTAAGCAACGCAGGATGGACAAGGGCATCTAGCATCTCATCCCTACCCTTGATTCCAGCATCCAGCTCCTAGCAGACAGCTCCGTGTCTGTACCCAGAACTCCTAAGGGGCCCCAGTGTAGTGCTCACCTCTCCTCCTTCCATCACACATTAGGAGAACATTTTGTATCAGTACTACTGGCCCCTGATCTCTTAAGCACACCTCGTGTTACAGAGCACACAGCTCTTGTAACTTGTCCACTTATCAAACTGCCTTCAGACCCTCAACTGCGTGTGTCTATAAACTGGTAGTAGCTAGCAACTAATACAAAATTTCCTGCTTATTCCCGGTTATTCATATTTCTTTCAATCCCAATCAAAACTGTCTTTAAATGGTGTTACTATGGCTAACTGATATCGATGCATTCATATTTTACCAAAACAAATGTTTGTATTTTGTTCACATGTGATTTAACCTAAATAATCCTCAAAGTTAATGTGGCTTGGCCTCGGGTATGAAATACATTCATATAAAATACAAATCTGATAACATGGACTTCAGGCACACTGTCGCTATCTGTGTGTATTTTCAGAAGGATCAGCTAAGAGTTTTACGTAGGTACCAAGCAGAAACCTGGACAAGGTATCAGTACTTATCTTTGAAATTCTATACCTAAGATAACTGCTAAAATGATCTGTCTCTCTGTCTCTCTCTGTGTGTCTCATCATTTGGGGGGTGTTATCTCATCATAATTCTCCTCTTTGCTGACATTTTCTACTTGTCTGTGAGCCCTTTCCCCAGATCTCCATGAAGACTCATCCTCTCTATAGGCATTGGCTAGAGGATTTTCTGTGGAGAACTGTTAACTCCATGTTACCCAATCCTTCCTCAATCCCCTGGGAATAAAGCAAACACTGTCTAGGAACTTGTCTGGCTTTTTTCCATCCATAAACATCGTGGAAAATTCTGATGAATAAATTTTTTTTCTCTTCACCTTGGTAAGAACATTTTCTAGTCTCAGGTATCCTTGCCTGAGAGGAAAAAAGCCTCACCCTTTGTACCTCAAGCCACTAGTCTAAACAACTCTGAGGGAACATATCGCTAATCATAAACATTACTGGGGAGGAAGTCAGCCATCACCCTTGGAGAGAGGACCCCAATCTGAAGACAGAGCAAAAGTCACACCAGATGCCACATCAATGAGTGGCACTGGACTGAAGGTTTATTCATTTTACAGAATAGTTTGTACACTAAGGGAAAATCAAGATGTTTTCTTTTTCCTTTCTAGAAACAAAGAGGCAGACATAAACGTTTTTAAAAGGACAGCAAACAACTTGCTAAATGAAGAAAATATGGCGACTCCATTACCAACTCTGTGATGAAAGAACCAAAAGGGGTGTCAGACGCAGTCTGGCTGCCTTCTTTACGAAGTCCAGACTCCAAGTCATTATGTCCTCTGCATTTACCCCCAAAGTTCAGTTCTATTACATAGAATCTGGAGTAATTGTATGAAATTGCAGGATAGGCTCTAGCCAAGAATAATCTCATCAACTTTCAATATCTCTCATATAGCACAAAGCAAAAGGAAAAGAGAGCTACAGAATTGTACAGACAATTTCTTCAAGTTCTAAGTCCTCCATCTAACACATATAAGATGACCCTACATTACCCCCCAAGGGCAAATACCATAATCAAGAGAGTAAAGGTTCCAACCAGAACAGCAGGCCAGAGGAGCTTGATAAGGAGCCAGTCACATGGGGCTTTTAACCAGGAACCTCCTCCTTTTAACCAGGAACCAGGTTATATGCTCATAGTTCCAGCTACAAGGGAGGCTGAGCCAGGAGGATCACTGGAACTGTGGAGTTCAAAGCCAGTCTGAGAAACATAGAAAAGCCTCGTCTTAAACAGGAAACAAAAGAAAGGACAAAACTGAAAATTGTCCCTTTCCCTCTAAATCTACTAAAAAGTAGAGAATAACTATTTGGGAAGAGGAGTAGGACCAAATGGAGGAAAGAGTGCAAGAGAGATTAATGAAGAGAAAGTGATTAAAGTTACATATTTGCTTTTAGTAAAAGGCCATAATGAAGTCTGATATTTCCTATAATAAATATGATAGTCTTTAAACATGGCTTTGGCATGACTCACATGTCTGTGTATATATTTTCCTGCCACCTTCTGTTTTTATTTATGAGTTATTCTCTTTCAACTCGAAGAATATTGCCCTGGGAAAAGCCTGTCCACTCCTCTCTGGAGCTATTACGTTGGCTATAGATGCCATGATTTGTTATCACCCACCCACTTCTTCTAGAAGCCACCTTCCCCTCTGCCTCTCATAATATGCCAAATTCAGACCAAACTGGAAAAAATCAAGTAAAATATAAAAACACGTGAAGTCTGTTTGTTCAATTATCAATATAATTAATGCCAAGCTATGCCACTTGGGCTGAGCTCCCATATACTACCTAATAAAAACCCCAGTGCCGTGAATAAGAAATGTCTGTTCAATTTGTCGGTGATGCTAGTCCAAGTGCCTACCAAGACAATACAGGCTACTGATCTCGCCCTGAGTTACCTCTTAAAAGTTGACCATAGGTTTCTATTGCTGAAGATACTATGCAGTTCAGACACAGGACTCAGATGATTCAAGCCGAATCTAAACTGCAAGCCTTCCTTTGACTGAGCTATCACAGTACTATAAAATACTATGCACGTTACCAAGAGAGAGAAGCAATCAAGAGTCCTACCCAACTGTGATTCCTACGAACCACAACAATGACCAACATGGCAGGCTATCTTTAAAGGTGAAATAGGGGCACTCATGTCTTGGTAGTAATCAAAAACTGTCTAACTGGACATTCAACAAAAGGGAAATCATGCCTGGTAGTAGAAACCTAGCCAACTACCCTGGGCTAGGGCCTTTGAAAGAACCTACTACCACTACTTTGCTAGATCAGCATAATTCCTAACTACATTCTTAAAACTTACCCTTATATCCAGAGATGATTGTAGCTCTCACCTCCCACCAAAAGCTTTTCATATAAAGCTTCTCTTTAAAGCAAATGGAGATAATTACAGAAAACCACAATGGGTCACAGTGTAGAGATCAACAGATCATGGGGAGCCTAGGCTCATCTACAACACAACTCCTAAGACTTAGGGAACAGTGCAGTAGAGGGGATAGAAAGACTGTGAGAGCCAAAGGACCAGGAAGTTTGTTGTGAGACTGTGCCTCCTAGAAATGACTACCTGAACAAATCCTAACAACATCAATAGACATTCTACCTCCAAAGCAGGGAGAAATCTCACAGGATTCCATCCCCAAAGAACTACAGACACTGGTTTTGTGCCTCCTGAGAAAGGGAAAATTAGCATTTCCCAATGATGAGCCCCCTATGTGGCTATCCAAAGCTGTCAGCTCTGAAATTATACACACACAAACAACAAAAACAGGTAAGGGGTGTGTGTGTGTGTGTGTGTGTGTGTGTGTGTGTGTGTGTGTATGTGTGTGTGTGTGTGTGTGTGTGTGTGTGTGTGTGTGTGTGTGTGTCTGTGTGTCTGTGTGTGTCTATGTGTATGTGCATGTAATTAAATAAAAAGAACTCATCAGTTGGGAAGTGAGTGGGAGGAACATTGGAGAGGTTAGAGGTAGGAAAGGGTAGTGGGGAAATGATGTAATTACATTTTAATTTTTTTAAATGTATTTAAGTGGCTTTGGGGTAACCCACATATTCACTTGCACTTTTTCCTGCCCCCACTTCTTAAATTTGTAAGTTGCTCTGCAAAATCTCTCTTTCAGCTCAGAGAGTATTTCCCTGGTAGAATCCTGTCCACTCCTCTCTGGAGCTATTCACTATTGTGTTGGCTACAAATACAATGATTTGCCATTACTGACTCCAATCTAGAAGCCACATCCCTGCTCTTCATGATAAGCTAAAGTCAGACCAAGCTGGAAAAAATCAGGTAAAATGCAAAAATACTTGAAGTCAGCTGTTTTCAATTTTGAATATAACACAATAATCACACCCCCCAGCCTCTCTTGTAGGGAGCAATGAACTTAAGGAGAAAATTGCATATGAAAATATTACACCATGAGACAATAAGAATGAATTGTCATGCTCCACTTTAAAGAGAGAGAGAGAGAGAATATAAGAAGGGGGAAATATACACACCAACCACGGGAATTGTGGCCCAAGCAAACCAGCATTAGCTGGAATGGAATGATAAGATCCCAATGCACTGCTTGTTTGGAAAACTGGGCGCTGGTCTGCTAATCAAGAGCAGATGGAAGATTGGACCTGAAGCAGATCTGGCCATGGGAAGGGGAAAATCTTAAACTGCCTCAGAACTGGCTCCCTCAAGCTGCCCTTGAACTAGCCAAAGACACGGGGTGGACCCATGCCCTTCAGTCCAGTTTTATTTTTCTAGATAGGCTAACTTGTCATGGGCCCATGTCTCAGCACAAAATTATAAAGTCTGGGGGTCCAATTTTCCGTGCCTTTCCATCCAGCACTAATTGTTAAGTGGTGTGACTTGCATGGGAGGCTCTGCTCTGACATGAGGCTGACAAGACTGACCATGTGGCCCTGGGTGGCCCGATTCACTGTTTTCTCTCTAGACCTTTTATCTCTAAGTTTTGCTTGTGGATGGGCTTAAATACCTTAAGCTAGCTGTCTATACCCACTAAATACTTAATAAATAAATAACAAAGGCTAGTTGTTATTATTCTAGTTTCTTGCTCTTATTGGTCAACAGGAAACCATAGCTGTAGGCCTTAGAACTTGAGCCCTGGTTCCCTGCCCATAAGGGAAACTAGTTTCTAGTTAAATGGCCTTGTAAACGCTGTGTCAAATCTTGCCTTTGCAATACCAAAAGGGCCGAGGTCAGTGTTCTCAGGGAATAAAAAGTTTCCTCCTTGTGTTCTCAAGCATTGGCCAGGCTTGTTTATGAGAATTCTCCCTGCCCTCTGAACTTTGGGGTGTTTTAGACATTGTTCTGTTCTAAAGCATCAAGGCATGGCTTTCTTCCCAATACAAACGATTAGAACAAATTTTTCATTCATGGTTAAATTACAATTAGAAACAACCAGTAGAAATGCAAGGGTGTTCACAGAGCCAAATTGCTTCATTTTCACTTCTTATTTTTTGATTAAAAACTACCAGTGCTCCGGGAATTTACAGAGGCAGTCAACAAAACGTGTTATAAACACCCTCTTCAAAGAAGCCCCCAGAGACGGTCTGTAAAATCTCTCCCTCTGATAATCCTCTCCATGCCAGTTTTGAGCAATCTTGGAGACAGCCTCACACAGAAAATATTTTTCTATCCTCCCAAGAAGTGCAGATGGTGGGCTAGAACGAAGATCCGCCTAGAATCTTTGACATGAAGTCTGCATCAATCGTTCTAAGACTTACAATAAATGCAACAATTTGATAACAAGACATCGGAATCATGAGGAGGAGGATTACACAGTGATCAAAACATGGCCCAGGTGCTCATGAAATCTGAACTTGATGTAAACAAACAAATCTCTTCTTATACAATTGCTTTTAAATGAGCAAAATGTGTAAGATTTGTTTTTTGCTTGCTCTTCCACAGCACAATGTCTCCTTTTCTCTACTGATGGGCTCTCCTTCCCTTGGCAACTGGTTCTTGCTTTTCAGTCTATGTACCCTCTATCTTGCACCAAAACACTTCTTTGCATTCCTTTGTTTAGGTTTTGTTTTGTTTTAACAAAGGTTCCAGAGGGACTGAATGTTATGAGTGTGCGGAAAGGTGGGAAATGGCTTATACGCTGGGATGGGCAGTTTGTATATGGCAATGTTATGCCATTTCCACAAAGTTCTATATTTTCAGCATGGCCATGCCATAAAATAAAGAAAATAGGCAGGCTGGGTCAGAGTTCTTTGCCTAGCGCTCAGAGTTCTTTACCTAGCACTCAGAGTTCTTTACCTAGCGCTCAGAGTTCTTTACCTAGCCCACACATCTACCTGGGGCCATTGAGGACCATCTGAGCTATCAGTTTGGCTTCATGCTATTTCAACATGTGAATGAAGCTGAATAGGACACTCTCAGGTGCCCCTAAACCCATTAAGAGCTCATCATGAGGCTGGGATTCCTGCTTTATCAGCTCATGAGCCTTTGAAAGGATGCAAGTGGGCTGAGATGAGGATGGGAAGAAAGAAGATAGGATAACAGCAGAAAAGTGCTGCCAGCATTCGGAACTTCCAGACCTCCAAGGACCTTTGAGAAAAGGTGGTACATGAAGAAGACAGGAAGGAGAGGCAGCACACACATCCACTGTGGCCTCCCTTTGTAGGGGATGCAGTCTTGCTTTCTAGCCACACTGACTAATAAGAACCAGCTCGAGTGATAGCTAGCCCTGGCTCCAGGGCTATGTCCATCCTAATGGGCCACAATACTTTCTGGACAAGACTGTTGAAATAAATATTTAAATGATTACCAGTATTAATATTATAGTTAATTGGTCAGTGGTGGTAATCCTTAACCTGCCATTATAAATAATGACACAGACACCTGATGGATTTTAACAAGCCTTAGCCTAGACAGTGCAATTTTAGCCCATTTAAGCTACCTTTTAGTCCTATTCCCCAAATAAAACCCCAATATATACATACATCCCCTTGGGCTGTTGTTCTCCATACTATGCAGATGTTCCAGGCCACATGGAATGATGTTCTTCCATCTAACCCATGGCATGTCCTCCTCCTTCTGCCCCATCCCCACTTCTTCTTCACATAATCCTCACTGCTCCTCAAGAGCCAGCCAACCTTTTCCCTACCTACCTCTCTTCTACCCAATCCAGGCTGCAGCATTTATTCAACTAATCAGAGACAATGGTTAGCAAGCAAGGTAACACAGCATCACTTGGTGTACTTATGGTCTGGTACAGTAAGCAGGCCTCTGGGAGCAGATTAATTAACACTTAGGATATAGAACAGATCACTGCATCACAAGACATTCTATGTCTTCTATAGGAATTAATGCATTGGTGAAAATTCGCAAAGATCCCAAAGCTGTGTGCAACAATATGGAGCCTCTAGATAAGGAGGCCATTTCAATGATTCAGATGAAAAATAAGGTCATCTTAGACTAAAGTGGAAGATACACACATTTAAACGAGATGAACTTCCCCAGATCTCGCAATTAGATTGAACCAAGTAAAGGAAGACATTGAAGATGTATCTTGTGGTCTGCAGTTTGGCAACTGGGGTATGTTAGTACAACCATGGAGTGGAGAAGAATGAAGAAGAGCCAATTATGATGAATTAAATTTGTGACACCTAACAGGCATCCAACTAATTAGACATTGCTAGATACATGAGTGTGGATCTCAGAAGAGAAGGAGCCTTCTCCAAATCTGTCTTCCAAATTAGTGTTCAAACTAGGTGGTGGCAGTGGAGCAGTGAGTAGAGGGTGCACCAAAGCCTGAGGATCATGTTCTGTGAATATAGAGTCTTAACAAAATGCCAGTATATCCACACTGAAGTATCTGGAGCCTGCAATTATGCCTGATTTCATTTTAGTAAATACTTACTGCATGAGTTGTATTATGCTCATTTCCAAGGATATAAAGTATTACATAAGAGACACAGACCCTGACCTCATAGAACCTAGGTCAATAAAATAAATACAAGTAACAATTCTTTAAATATTAAAATAGCACAATATCTGCAGTCATGAAGGCCTAGAATCCTGAAGTGGCTGCTCATGAGTGGTGAAATGTTAAGAGATCTCTTAGCTTTTCTGTGCTTTAGTGTCTTCGGCTGTAAGTGGATTGTAATTATTTTTACTTCACAGATGTGAAAATTAAGGAAACAACTGGAAACAGTACTTAGTGTAGTGTATAGTGTAAACACTGTATAGGTGTTGAGGGGGGTCACAGGGGTGATGGAAATCAGGTGGGGGGGGCTGTTGATAGAAGTAACAAGTTCTGATACAGTTCCTTTTCCAACTTGTCCTGTCATTCTTCCAGACAATTATGTCATTCCAAAGCAGAAGTAACCTGGCAGGCACCAATACTGTGGTAGCAAGGTGAAGTTACACATGAACTGCAAGGCAAGACCACTGGGAAAATCTGTATGAGACCTGAGATGGTCTGTGTGTGTGTTCCTGTGCCTGCCTCTCATCTCCATCTGTATTTGCCTGCTATGTCCCAATACACCACAACACACACACACCATACATACACACCACACACACAAACCACACACTCATCACATACATATACACACCACACACACACCACACACACACCACACATACACACACACCATACACACACACAAACCACACACTCATCACACACTATACACACCACACACACACACACACACACACACACACACACACACACGGCAGGGGAGGGAGAGGGAGAGAAAGAGAAACAGGTACACAAGATTTTAGCTCCCTTGGACACATAGTAAGGGAAATTTTAGGTATATTGGAAAAATCATCAAGATAAGTTTTATGATTTGGGATTTTTAACCCCAGGATGGTAACAGAAGGCTTGTTTCTATGCGTCCAATTTCACAGCACTGCTATTGGACTCTGTGTGTCGAGGCATTGGAAATGAGAAGGACACTGTACTAAGATCACTAGTGCTTCATGAGAAATTCCAGTCTATTTGGAGGAAAATATATTTTAAACTCAGAATGACAGAAGGGTCATTTTCTAGTGATGAACTCCTGATTCTCAGGACAGGGTCATTGTTGCTGCTTTGAATATAAAATTATACTGGGGACAAATATTTTCAAAAGGCTTTCTTGTCATTCCTCAGCCTATCACTTAAACACATCCAAGAAGGATCTCTGTTGCAACCATATAAATAAATACCCACTTTATTTATCTTGGAGTTTCCTGGGAACTGAATGATCTACACACACTTGGGAAACAAATTAATAAAACAATTTGATGACAACAGAGGACTGACTCAGCACTGAGACTCCTGTGTATAATGGGGTTGAGGACTGTCCCAGGCATCACTAAAGGGTCCTTGCCACTTAGGGGACCAAAGTCTCTGCACTTAAAAATAAAAGAGAAAATGTAAGTAGAAGCAGAGGGGGAGATGCGGGGAGGGCAGGATGCCTGCTCAGCTTCTGGGCATGCACAACTCTCTTGTACCCTCTTTTTTTTTTCGGTTTTTTGAGACAGGGTTTCTCTCTGTAACAGCCCTGGCTGTCCTGGACTCACTTTGTAGACCAGGCTGGCCTCGAACTCACAGAGATCCGCCTGCCTCTGCCTCCCAAGTGCTGGGATTAAAGGCGTGTGTAGGGGTTAGATAAATTAGATTTAGAAAATATATAGGAGTTTCTGATACTGTCTCTTAATTCAGGGCCTGAAGAGCATTATCAGCAGGAAGTCAGCAAAAAACAGGAAAGACTCAATAGACTGAAAAACAAGTTTGAAGTCAGGAAAACAGGAAAGACTCAATAGAATTGAAGAAACAAAGTATCTGGCCTGACATTGTTTTCAGCTGCTAAGTGGGCGGAGCCCAAATTAAGCTGAAACAGAGTTCCTCCTATTTAAGGACAGTGCATGGAGCCCAAAAAAAGAAGAGGTCCCTGATGCTAGAGAGCTCCAAGAGTCCTGCTGAAAAAAGGGCTGGCCATTGATGGCCAGCTCTCTCCCTGAAGCAGAAAGAAGCCGGTGAGCAAAGAAAGCCTGAGCAAGACACCAAAAGGCCAAGGACTGGACCCTGTGGCTCAGCTTTTGCCTGGAGGGGTTTGATCTGTCCAAACAGTGGCCTAGGGGAAACTGTGCCTGGCTTTAAGGACTGAGGCAGAGCAGCTGAGTTCCTGATTCAAAAGAAGTAAGTTGGCCTGCAGACGGCTGGGGTCTCCCACAGAGAAGAAAGCATGAAGCCTTATTTAAGGTGAGACTGCAATAACCAACTTACCCTGACGAACCTGCATCTGAGAGATCCACAAAAAGGACTGCTAAGTGCGTTAAAGAATCTACAACAAAGACTGTGTTCCTGACGACTGAGGACCTGCCCCAGAGACTGTATCATTCTAAAAGGTTATGAAAGTAGTTGTTATGATTATCAATAAGTTTAGTGGATAGGTTAAAGGGGTTGTAGGAATTTATAGGATTAATAGTTAAGAAATTGTTGGTGTCTGTTATAAGTGAATTTAGTAATAAATAAGTGTTAAATAATAATTTAAAAGTTCGGTTACAGGTGGCGCTCAACGTGGTAAGGCATTATGGGTAATTTTATTTTCAAAACTATAGAGAAAACTGCAGATTTTGAAACGATGTTGCCAGTTGTTGACAATATGGCAATGTTTACTGCTGACCTCTACACTGTTTTTCAATCAGACCAAATGTTTTATGCTGTTTACTTTTTTTTATTTTATTGGTTTGTCATAAGGAAGACGTCTGTTACACAATTAAAAATTATGGAAATGCAGCTTGAGGAGCTTAAGAAAATTCTGGCAGGGCAGGTGACTGGAACTGAGAAAATGGCAAGTTCTTTTCTAGCTAGGTCTCCACAGTCGCCGCATGTACCAGTAGAAAAGCCGCCGCATGTGCCAGTAGGAAACCAGGTAGGTAATGGTGCTAATGTGGAACCAAGTGTGCCCCCAGAGGATCTGCATGGTACTGCACAATCACCATCAGCTTTTCCAGTTATGTTTCAAATTAGGCCTGATAATAACGGTCAGCTCAATCAGGAATTAACATGGCGTCCAATAGACATTTTGGATTTAAAAAGATTTAAGGAGTCTATTATCTCTTATGGAATGCACTCATCATTCGTTAAACAGATGCTAAATAATTGGGCTTTACAAAATAGAGTCATTCCCCAAGATTGGAAGGGACTGATATCAGCTGTGCTAGAAGGTAGCCAGCAATTACAATGGTTATCATGGTGGAGACATGAAGCCACAAAATTAGAGCAGCAAAATATGGCAAGGGGAATAAATGTCACAACCCACCAAATGCTTGGTGAGGGACCTTATACTGACATATGATTACAGACTCAATTTGAAGATGTTGTCATTGAACAATGTCGTGTTGCAGCTCTGAGGGCCTGGGATATGGTGGCTGAGTCTGGGAAAAGGTTTACTTCATTTACCAAGATAATACAAGGTCCTCAGGAACCCTTCTCAGACTTTTTAGGGAGATTGACTTCAGCTGTGGAGAGAGATGTAGATAACCCTGATGCCAGAGAGGACTTGATAAATGCCTTGGCATATGAAAATGCAAATGCTGAATGTCAAAGGGCAATTAGGCCATTGAAAGCTCGAGGAGCCCCAGTAGATGAATGGATAAGAGAAACAGCTGATATTGGTTTTCAAGAGCATCAGACTAATGTCATAGCACAAGCAGTTGCTAGGGGTCTTAATGAGTGCTTTAAAAATGGTGAACTTGGTCATTTCCAAAGATATCGTAAGGCTGAATCCTCCAGAACTCGAAATGATAGGTACCTGGACTCTGCAGAACATGGTCATAGAAGGGAACGAACGGCTTTTAATGGCGTACATGGTCATAGAAGGGAACGAATGGCTTCTAATGGCAATAGAAGGTTAAGGTCTCCAGGATTTTGTACTCGTTGTGGAAAAGGTAAACACTGGTCCCGGGATTGTAGAGCTAAAACGGATGTTAGAGGTAATCCCTTGCCGGGAAACGAGGGGAGGGGCCTACCGGTTCAGGCCCCCCAAAACGATGTGAACCATCGTCCATCATCCAACCAGAGGGAAACAGACAGGCAGGAAGAACAAAATTAACTATTGCTGATCTTTTACAGGCTACTGAAGGTACTACAGTTTTAGATTTGACCACAGATCAATCTAAAACATTATCCAAAACAGATGAATGTTATATGTTAACCACTGGTATCTATGGTCCTTTACCATCAGGGACAATAGGATTAATATTTGGAAAAAATGGGTTAACTTGTCAAGGATTCTTTATACATCCAGGTATTATAGATGGAGACTTCAAGGAAGAAATTAAAATTTTGACATCCATATGGAAAGAGATGACAATTAATGCAGGGGACAAAATTGCCCAGCTGCTGCTGTTTCCTTACACCAAGGGCAAGGTTGTTCCAATAGACAGAACAGGAGCAGTCGAAAATAGTGGAAAAGGTGTGTATTGGCAAACAATGGTGAGTGATACGAGACCAAAATTAAAAATACAAGTGAATGGTATTGAAATAGAAGGATTGCTTGACACAGGAGCAGATGTCACTGTCCTCTCACGAGTCTTGGAATTCAAACTGGCCACTTCAAAGGATTCCTACACATTTTATAGGAATTGGTAAATTATCACATGTAAAACAAAGTGTACGATGGCTTAACTGTGTGGGACCAGAAGGGCAAACAGGGAAGTTGAGACCTTATGTGGCTGATGTACCCATAAATTTATGGGGAAGGGATCTCTTACAACAATGGGGTACTCAAATTAATATTCCTACAATGCCAGAAATAAAAAATGATGAAATGATGTATGCTTTTGAGGAAGGTATTGATATGCATACTCAACAACAATTGCAAGCAATGTCTAGTGTCCAAACACAGGACACCCCAGACATTGAGATTATAGATACTTTTGAGGAAGGTATTGATGTGAGTACTCAACAACTGCAAGCTATATCTAGTGTCCAAACACAGGACACCCCAGGTATCGAGTTTCCAAATTTATCCTAGGGGCCACTGCTGAAATTCCAACAGCCCTACCCTTGAAATGGCTATCAAATAAACCAGTGTGGCAAGAGCAGTGGCCTATAACAAAGGAAAAATTGGAGGCTCTTGAGCAATTGGTAAAAGAACAGCTGGAGGCTCGTCATATAGAAGAGTCTACCAGCCCATGGAATTCTCCTGTGTTTGTGGTAAAAAAGAAATCGGGTAAATGGAGAATGGTAACAGATTTAAGAGCTGTGAATAGAGTAATTCAACCTATGGGTCCTTTGCAGCCTGGTATGTCTTTACCTTCTCTGTTACCAAAGTCATGGCCTTTAATAGTAATTGATTTAAAAGACTGCTTTTTCTCAATTCCATTGCATAAGAATGATAGGGAAAGGTTTGCCTTCTCTGTACCTACTCTTAATAACAGTAGGCCAATCAAGAGGTATTGTTGGAATGTACTTCCACAGGGAATGTTGAACAGTCCAACTCTGTGTCAATATTTTGTACAAAAACCATTAGAAATAATGCGTAAGCAGTTTCCTCGATCTATTATCTATCATTATATGGATGATATTTTGTTGGCTGATTCTGATATAGTTGTTTTAGAGAACTTATTTAAGGAAATGCAAAGAATTCTACCACTATGGGGGTTAAAAATTGCTCCTGAAAAAATACAAAGAGGAGATTCAATCAACTATTTGGGTTATAAAATAAGTCAACAGAGAATAAGATCACAAAAGGTACAAATCCGTAGAGACCAATTGAAAACTCTTAATGATTTTCAAAAATTAATGGGAGATATAAATTGGCTAAGGCCCACCCTTGGTTTAAGTACTCATGAGTTAAGTAATTTGTTTCAAACATTACAAGGGGATTCAAATATAAACAGTCCAAGATGTTTAACTGCTAAGGCAGAAAAAGAATTAAGGTTGGTAGAACAAAGATTGCAAGATGCATACATAGATCGAATTGATCCCCGACTTGATTGTATTTTGGTCATTTTACCATCAACTCATTCTCCTACAGGGCTTATTATGCAACGGGAAGATAGTATTATGGAATGGATTTTCTTACCACATAAACAAAGTAAAAAATTAAAGACATACATAGAAAAGATATCTGAATTAATTGTAAAAGGTAGAATAAGACTACGTCAATTATCAGGAATGGACCCGGCTGAAATAGTAGTGCCTCTTACTAATGCTGAGATTATGTCATTGTGGGTAATCAATGAAGATTGGCAAAGAGCTTGCAGTAATTATTTGGGAGAAATTAATAACAAATTTCCAAAAAGCAAACGTATACAATTTATAAAAAGAACTACTTGGATTCTTCCTCGTATTGTAAAGGGAACACCAATTCCTGATTCACCAACCTTCTATACTGATGCTAACAAGATGGGAATGGCAGGTTATAAGACAGACAAAATCAGCAAGGTAATCAAAAGTCCATATACCTCAGTTCAAAAAGCAGAATTGTATGCAATCCTTATGGTGTTATTAGATTTTCCAGAGTCTCTTAACATAATTACAGATTCTCAATATGCAGAAAGAGTTGTGTTGCACATAGAAACTGCTGAATTTATTCCCGATAACACAGAATTAACTTCTTTATTCATACAATTGCAACAGGTCATCAGAGGTAGAAATAATCCATTATATATAACCCATATTCGATCCCATACAGGTTTGCCAGGTCCACTGGCACAAGGAAATGAGGAAATTGACCAGTTACTCATAGGAAATGTGTTGGAAGCCTCAAAATTTCATCAGAAACATCATGTTAACAGTTCAGGTTTAAAGAAAAAATTCTCTATTACCTGGCAACAAGCCAGGGAAATAATTAAAAAATGTCCTACGTGTTCTCTGTATAACCAAATTCCATTACCTGCTGGTAGTAACCCTAGAGGTACTAAAAAGAATGAAATTTGGCAAATGGATGTTTTTCACTTTGCAGAATTTGGAAAACAAAGGTACGTACATCATAACCATTGATACATACTCAGGGTTTCAATGGGCAACTGCTTTAAGTTCTGAAAAAGCTGATTGTGTTATTGCACATTTGTTAGAAATAATGGCATTTATGGGTGTACCTGCACAAATTAAGACTGATAATGCTCCTGCATATGTATCTAATAAGATGAAGCAATTCTTTGCATATTATAATATAAAACATGTTACTGGTATACCACACAATCCTACAGGACAAGCAATTGTAGAAAGAGCTAATCATACCTTAAAAGAGATGCTTTTTAAACAAAAGGGGGAGTTAAAGAATCCCAGGGATAGATTACACAATGCATTGCTAACCTTGAATTTCCTAAATGTTGGTGAAAAGGGTACCACTGCAGCTGAGAGACATTGGGTTATACAAAAAACTGAGGAATTAAATCAACCAATATATTATAAGGATATGTTAACTTTAGAGTGGAAACCTGCAATGGTTTTAAGATGGGGACGTGGTTATGCCTATGTGTCTACAGGGAATGAAAAAATGTGGTTACCAACAAAACTTATAAAGATTAGATCTGACCAGGGAGAACCTCCCATTAGCTGAAATATGAATGTCTTCGCATGGTAAGAATATTTTATTAACTTTATGGTGTTCATGATATTCCAATCTTTTATCCAGGATGGACAGAGTTTATGCCTTAAAATGGACTTACAAAGTTGTTCTATGCCTTCCATTTGCTCAAATTTAGAGCAAAAATTTATTTTCAGAGCCAAGGACTGAATGACAATAACAACAAGACAAATGGGCCAGAAGATTCAACCTAACATACTGCTTCAATCACTGTTTGCTTAAAAACTTGGCATGCAAATCATTTTTAAAAGCGCTAGTCCAAAAAATGATCGATCTTACAGAGACTGGACAATAAAAGCTATAGGTAACTTTCCTGAGAATTGGCCAATATCTCAATTTTTGAAGGGTACCCGAAAATATTTACACTCCATTCCCAAAAGATGGGTTGGAAGTTTTTTGAATGGATATATGTTGTGAATTGGATTTGAGGATTTTCTTTTTTCCCTCATTCTATTTTTTGTCTCTTTTATTTTTAAAAGCTTAAGATTATTTTGTTATATTGGTAGAAATTTAAGATTCTGTTTATTGATGCAAGTTTAAAAAATGTTTTCTATGTAATAGAATGTAAGTTTATTGATAAGAATTTAAAATGTTTTGTTTGCTTTAATGTCTTTTGTCAAAAGATGTAAATGCAACTATGTAATGTGAGAAGTTTAAGGTTATTTTAACACTTGCTTTAATGTATATTGATAAAAATTTAAAGTTAGTTTATGTATTGTACATAGACAATTTATTTACATTGTATATGTAGATATTATTTTTTATTTTACTAGAAGGGTGATATGTAGGGATTAGATAAATTAGATTTAGAAAATATATAGGAGTTTCTGATACTGTCTCTTAATTCAGGGCCTGAAGAGCATTATCAGCATGAAGTCAGCAAAAACAGGAAAGACTCAATAGACTTGAAACAAAGTATCTGGCCTAACATTGTTTTCAGCTGCTAAGTGGGCGGAGCCCAAATTAAGCTGAAGCAGAGTTCCTCCTATTTAAGGACAGTGCATGGAGCCCAGAAAGAGAAGAGGCCCTTGATGCTAGAGAGCTCCAAGAGTCCTGCTGAAAAAAGGGCTGGCCATTGATGGCCAGATCTCTCCCTGAAGCAGAAAGAAGCCGGTGAGCAAAGAAAGCCTGAGCAAGACACCAAAAGGCCAAGGACTGGACCCTGTGGCTCAGCTTTTGCCTGGAGGGGTTTGATCTGTCCAAACAGTGGCCTAGGGGAAACTGTGCCTGGCTTTAAGGACTGAGGCAGAGCAGCTGAGTTCCTGATTCAAAAGAAGTAAGTTGGCCTGCAGACGGCTGGGTCTCCCACAGAGAAGAAAGCATGAAGCCTTATTTAAGGTGAGACTGCAATAACCAACTTACCCTGACGAACCTGCATCTGAGAGATCCAGAAAAAGGACTGTTAAGTGCATTAAAGAATCTACAACAAAGACTGTGTTCCTGACGACTGAGGACCTGCCCCAGAGACTGTATCATTCTAAAAGGTTATAAAAGTAGTTGTTATAATTATCAATAAGTTTAGTGGATAGGTTAAAGGGGTTGTAGGAATTTATAGGATTAATTGTTAAGAAATTGTTGGTGTTTGTTATAAGTGAATTTAGTAATAAATAAATAAGTGTTAAATAATAATTTAAAAGTTCGGTTACAGGCGTGCGCCACCATACCCGGCTTGTACCCTCTTTCTAGTCTCTTTGAGATCACTTTGTCATGTGTGCAGGTGAGAGTGAAGGATAGGGGTCCATGATCGTGCCAGCAGTATATTTAGTGGTACAGGGAAAAAAAAATCTTTGAATAAAATGATACTTCTGTCTATGCCCAATTCACTCTAGACAAATTTCAGAAACCCCTGGGGAATCCGTTTTTGGCTTGGAGTAAATAGCACACCACTAGTAGTGAGCTATATCATCCTGGGGGGGTCTAACATTTAGAATTCATGGATATCTGGTCGTTCTCCCTTCTCTGCTATCAATTGAAAATAACTCCAATGTTTCACCCACTCTTTAGTGTACCTTGGTAGCTGGACATCCTTGGGACAGTCCATAACATTGACAGGTCTCTCATCAAATTCTCTGTAGCAAGTTTGATACACCTCCTTTTCCAGCTTTTCTACCAGTCGTTTACACAATCCCTCACTCCTGCCCAGCTTTCTTCATGTCTGTAATGCCCCTTGTCTTCCTTCTCAGCCCCCGATCCCACTTCCCTGGTGACTATCAAAACAAAAGCCATAAAAAGAAGAGGCCTTGGACATTCTCCCACCATGCTGGTCAGTCCTCACACCTGCACCAGTGCCCATTGCCGTCTCCTTTAAGGTGAGTCAATGACCCGTGTCCTGCAGAAGGACTAGGCTTTTGGATCCCTTCTTGGCTCCTCAAGGAGACACTTTCTGTGTCTGTATTGTCTTTTTCCAACTTTGTTATGTTTAACCCTATGCTTCTAGATCATTTGCATGGTTGTCCTTTTTTTTTTTTTTTTATCTGTCACTTTAAGAAAAACAGTTTCTCACGTTCCCAAACCCTCCAATAACATTATTCTGTCCCTTTATCACAACAAAACTACCACAAAAACTTGATGTGCTCATGACACAAAGGCTTCATTTTGATACATAGGGTGTTGAGTGAATGGTTTAGGAATATAACCTGGACGTAAAGGTTGGGGTTGAAGAAATAAACTTGTTGGTCATCAGCATATAAATGTCATCTTAAGCCAGGGTGACATTTGTAATCACCCAGGGATGTAAATAAGAGTCCACTTGACCTCCAGTCGCACCCTCCAAAACTGCCTATGGAAAGGTCTCCAATTACTCTATTGACCAAACCCTGTGTTCATTTCTAAGTCTTTATCAAACAAAACTCATTAGAAGTAAAAATTCATTCATTTTTTTCTTAAACAACTGTCTTGATTCTATTTCCCAGGAAGATCTTAGTGGCTACTTTTTCGCAGTCTATCCAGACCCTTGAACATGCAAAGCCCTCAGGGTTCATTTGATGCTCATCTGCTCTGTCTGCATACACTCTCTGTATGGCTTCACTTAATACCCTGGCTCAAAAGGTTGTTTCTGTAACCCCAGTGTCTTTCCTTAATGCCACCGCATGTTCCTAACCATCACTCAGCACCTCAGATGTCAAGACTGAACCTTTGTGTTTCTACACAGAAACAATCCTTGTTCCGTTGTCTGCTTGGCAGTAAGCAGCTTTTCCATTTTACCCAATTGCCAGGGCCAAAATCCTTGCGATCATCTTTCCATCATATCAATCCATGACCAAGTTCCATTAACCCTTCCATCCAGGCAGATTCAAACTTTCACAACTTCTCAGCACATCCACCATTACCATCATCGTCCCTCTATTTAACAAACAGAGCACTTGGGTTGGAAGCAGAGCCGCCAGTAACCTCAAGTCCCACCCTTACAGTAGTGACCTCCTAACTGATCTCCCTTCTGCTCTTGTGTCTGTCCCCTGCAGACTAGTCTCACAGACTGTGCTGCCTGGTTTTATGTCAACTTGACACAAGCTGGAGTCATCAAAGAGGAAGGAGACTCAGTTGAGAATATGGACCCAGTTGAGAAAATGTTTCCACTTTCTTAGTCAACGGGGTCAGCCCAGCCCACTGTGGGTGGTGCCATCCCTGGGCTTGCTGACCTGGGGTCTATTAAAAAGTAGGCTGAGCAAGCCAATAAGCAGCACCCCTCCATGACCCCCCCATGGCCTCTGCTTCAGCTCCTGTCTCCAGGTTCCTCCCTTGCTTGAGTCCCTGCCCTGAGTTCTTTCAGTGATGAACAGCAACGTGGAAGTGGAAGCCAAATAAACCCTTTCCTCCCAAACTTGCTTTTTAGTCATGGTGTTTCGTTGCAACAGTAGAAACCCTGACTGAGACACGGACTAATTAGTGACCTATGATAAACTCTAAGTCAGCTTGTGTCACTTAATCCAAAATGCTTTCTCTTCAATGTCCACGCAGGTCACTGCCTTAGCTCTTTCTAGCCTCTGCTCAACCATTATCTCATCTGTATGAAACAGTCTTCAATCACCACTACTCTGTATCCTTTTTCTTGGTTTACTATTCTTTGTAGTAGATAGGATAGTTGTTATGGTTTGAATGTGAAAAACCAACACCAACACCCACAAGCTCATGTATTTGAACACCTGGTTTCCAGCTAGTAGTAGTGTTTGGGAAGATCAGAGAGCCTTTTGGATGAGAAACACAGCCACAAAGGTAGGGCTGTAAATATGGGACTTGAGAGTTACCGGCTGGCTCTGCTTCCAACCCAAACACTCTGCTTCCTGGTCTACCAAGATGTGAGGAGTCCCACCAGTGCCACTGCTGTGAACTCTGCCACACTTTCCCCATCATGGCAGATGGCTTTCCTTCGCTAGATTAGTAGCACAGGTGAGCACAAATTTGATCTGTTTTGTTTACAGCTATATTTCTAGCACCTAAAGCAATACTTAATACACAAGAGACATTTATGTGTTTGTTAAATGAATGCATGCAGCCACTCATAAAATATCGAAGACTGCTGTCCATCAAAGTGAAAGACATGTAAGAGTGCAATCATGCCATCATGGATGGATGCTCTGCAAGTAGCACTTTCAGTGGGAAGCTGGGCCACTGTGTAAAATGCGAAGGAAGAACAGTTTGTAAGATGCTACAGAGTCTCTCTTCCTAACTCTTCTTGTCTTGAACCCAGAGGAAGAAAACTAAAGGTGACTGGGGTACGTGCTTCTTTGTAAAGAAAGCTGATCCTAATAACCTTGTCTACTTACCATGTTAGAGACACCAAAGTACCTCCAGCTAGCAACCAGGAGGTACCTGTTACATTCAAAATGACAAATGGTGTGTGTGTTTCTACAGATCAGTAAACAATTCCACAGTCATTCTTTAAATGACCACAGTTGGAAGTAATTCACAAAGGGAATGACTCTACTACGGCTCATTCTTTCTGAGTCTCTCCACTGGCAACTTAGCTTCCACCAGGTAGTTGTAGGTCAAAGGCTCTGTGGTTCCCAAGGCCTGAGTCTTCTTCCAATAGGACACTTCTTCACCTGGGTGAGAGGAACCAGAATGAAAAGTCATTATATCTGTTGGGGGCTGTAAACCAATCAGGCTATATCCCAGGACCAATTCAGCAATATGCAGGAATGAGGAGGGATGGAACTTACAGATTCTATAGGCTAAAGCTGAACCTAACTCTCAGCACACTGGCACATTAAGTCACTGCTTAAAGCTGGGATGGACCGCCGGGCGTTGGTGGTGCACATCCTTTAATCCCAGCACTTGGGAGGCAGAGGTAGGCGGATCTCTGTGAGTTCGAGGCCAGCCAGGTCTACAAAGTGAGTCTAGGACAGCCAGAGCTGTTATACAGAGAAACCCTGTCTCGAAAAACCAAAAAAAAAAAAAAAAAGCTGGGATGGACCCATCTCATCCCATTGTGACCTCAATAGGAAAAGAAAGTAGGTACACCAAAGTCTAATAACCATCAATAAGCATGCCCACCTTATGCTCATGATCACATGTTGTGTTGAAGGTGACAAAACAAACTGAAAAGCTTCTTTGAATTTAGACACACACTCTCCCTCCTTCAGAGATGTCAACTGTATTGATCGGCACTGCTGAACATATGAAAAGATTTTCTATCTTGATGAAACCAAATAACTATCTTTAGCACAAATTCAATTAATGTACTAATCCACTTCCACATTATCTAAATTTTTTTCCAATTTTTAAATGACTGTGTGAAGCATGGGCTGCATGCGCCACATATATGATTTTGGAAGGCAGACTCCTTCATGGATTCATTCATACATGCCTCATGCTATACACCATTCAGAGCTGAGATGCCCAAAGGTCTTTGGGAACCATAGGCTCAAAGCTTAGCTCTCCCCAACTGTTCTTGTGGTGCCTATGATTATGCCTCTCCCAGGAGCAGCTCACATCTAATGACTGATAGTCCTTAGAGCATAAAGGCTGGCCCCTCACCTCAGTAAGGCAATCACCACAAGGCAGTTAGACCCCTGACATAACTGTTCCGCTCAACTTCCCCTCTGCCCCATTCTGAGCCCATCTCTTCATCCTAGCTCCTACTTTCTTTGTTTCCCAAGGGGAGCCATACAAGCTAACTTCTAGAATACAGATGAGGCTGAGCCTCAGGTGACTCACAGACTGAAACACCAAAGCAATGCCAGCACACACAGGCTGCATGGGAGGGGCAAGGAGCAGCTCTTGATTTAGAAGCTTTCGTGGGAGCAGCAAAGCTTGGCCTCTTTCTGGAGGGATGCTCTCAGCTGATGGAGAAGGTGGGAAGTGGATCAAACACTCTAGATCAGGCAGACGCAACAGCCTTTGACAGGTCAGGAAGCTAGGAGAGTGTCTGGCTTGTGTCTAGTTACAGGAAATCTGTCAGTGTGGCTGAAGCATGGCGTGAGTAAGGAGGAGATAAGTGTCACAGCTGAAGCCAGGAAACAGGGCAGCATCGTTCTACATGGGAGTGGGAATGATATAAAACTTAAAAGTCTTCTTCTCTAATCACACTGCCTGGGTATGAATTCTACCACTTAGCAGCTAAATTACTCTATGTTTGCCCAGTCTCTCTAAATCTCCATTTCCTCATTTATAAGTGAACACACTTGTAAGAATGGCTTACTTCCTAGATACAGGCATGGAAACTGAACGAAGTTATAATGCTTATAATGTGCTTAACATAGAACTGGACTGTTGAGAAAACATTAAAAAAATTTTATGTGGTTGGGGAGATGATTCAGTGGGTAAGAATGCTTACTGCATAAGCATGATGACGTGAATTTGAAATCTGGGCTTGGCCACATGTGCCTGACACCTGACACCCTAGCATTATGAGTGGCAGAGACAGGGCAATCACTTGCTCAGCTCCAGCTCAGTGAGAAAGCCTGTTTTAAGGATGGATGAGCAATAGAGGAGGACGCCCAGCATCTTCCTCCGGCCTCCACACACACATGCATGCACAGGTATATACATATATCTGCACACACATACAATCACTGAAAACGTGTTTGCCAATACGGGCCTTTCATCCTAGGTTACAGAGATTACTAGTCACAGCCACCGTAACTTGGATCTGAGGTTTACCCAGTGCTAAACACGTGGGCCAGCCAGGGCATCAAGGGAAGGCTTTAGCAGTTGCAGGTTGTCCCATGGGCCAAGGGACAGATATCCAGGCCCAAAAGTAAGGTCAGCACATCCTCCAAGTCTCCTTCTAGCTCCCATAGGTTGAACACATCACCCTCTTCCATGAGCCTTTCACATTTTAGGTGATAGAGTTACTGATGTCATCAATAAATTCCACACACACCTCCACTGTCCCTTTGAAAACTCCTGCCCAGCACTGCAGTAAATCTGACCAGCTTTGACTGTCTGCATGCAACTCTTGTCCATGATGGAGGTGATCTGGCAGTGAGGTGTGTGTGTGTGTGTGTGTGTGTGTGTGTGTGTGTGTGTGTGTGTGTG
>CAJQZJ010034299.1:1361303-1388573 GCA_907164525.1 Lophiomys imhausi | reverse complement strand
GTGTGTGTGTGTGTGTGTGTGTGTGTGTGTGTGTGTGTGTGTGTGTGCACGCATGTAGATAGATGATAGATAGATAGATAGACAGACACAGAGAGAGAGAGAGAGAGAGAGAGAGAGAGAGAGAGAGAGAGAAGAATATTTGTAACACTCTGGAGGTAGATGTAAGTGGACTTCTGTAATTTCAAAGCCAGTCTAGTTTATATAGAGAGTTATAGGCCAGTTAGGACTACACAGTGAGACTTTGTTTGAAAAAGAAAAAGAAAACCCACAATCTAAACAATTACCCTTACACTCACAGAGAAGTATAGCTATTACCCTTCAACAAAGGTGTAATAGCTTACACCAACAACAAAGAAAATTCTCTTTGCAACTGACAAAGAGCATTACAGAAAACTACCACAGATCAAAAGGCAGAGAGCAGGTGATCACGTGGTGCCCAGCCACAGTGTATACATCCACAACACAACCTCTGCACCTGAGGCTCAGAACATCTTGAAGGAGAGAGCAGAAAGATTTTAAGAGCCAGAGGATCTGGAAGACTGCATCTCCTAGAAATGCCAGGGAGTTTACACCAATGAAGTCTCATTAACATGGCTGCCTAAACAAGATCTGAACAAGGATGACACCAACAGGCACACTAACATGGAAGGGGCCCCTTCCAAGGTCTCATGGGGCCCCAACCCTAGACAGGGATTACAGGCAACTAAGAAATGCTGAGATCAGGAGAAATAGTCTTCTCCAGGGAAGAGCCCCTCCAAATCGGTTATCTGATACCATATGATTAGCCCTCAAACCATACACACACAAGTAACTTCATACAGGCTGATCAAGTTGTCTTTATATATTAAATATATTTATACACATATAAAAACAACAAAGAAATAAAGGCGATGAATTTGAGAGAGAGAAAGAGGTTCTTCTATAGGAAGGGCTGGAGGGGAAAGGAGGAAAGAGGAAAGTAATATAACTATATTTGAATTTCAAAAGTTAAAAAAAAAACAACAACAACAAATCCATATTCTGATGACTGAAAGAGAGCATAAAATATGGCTAACTGCATCTAAGAGAACAGGCAAACATCGTCTATGATGGAAACGTTCAGAACAGTAGTTCCTTATAGCAGATTAGAGAGGGATATTGACTAAGCTGGGACATTAAGTAACTTTGTTATATCTTCATAGGGTTTCGACTACAGCAAAGTATACATTTGACATATATGGACAAAATATTTTCTATTTTTGTCCCAAGATCTTACCCTACACCCTCCTTTGAGAAAGCCCAAACTAGCGACTAAGAATGATGGGAAATGTGCAAGGCAGACAGGCTCTGAACCCAGTCAGGGCAGCTCTCCCGGGCTCCCAAATGCCTCTAGTGCCAACATACACTTGGAAGCCTAAGTTTCTGCTCTGAAACAAAGAACAAGCAAATACTGAAGCCAAGGGACTCACAGCCTGTGATCCGGACTGAGAGAAAGCACTCAGATGTCTGAGACTGACTCTGAAGTGTGTCAAAAATAAGACGAGTAGATACCATTAGAAACCAATTATACAAGTGTGTTAATGGTAGAATCTGGGTAGGGGATTTCCAGGGTTCATTGTTTAAAATATATATGTATTTCCACCTCAACACTGTTGTTACATTTCCACAGGAAAATGTTGAAAAACTTATTTTGGAAGCGAGCCATTCAAGACAAGGGAAGAAGTGAACCTCACAGCTGGACTGAGCTAGAAGACATCGTGAGGGTTTTTTGGGGGGGAGCAGTTGTGAGGGCGGGAGGGAGCTGAAAATACACCAGTGGAAGGCTTCCCTTTCTTGCTCAATCTAACATTTGTTGGGCCAAATAGAACACAAGTATCGAACACTTGGTATTAAACTATATGACTTCCTGTTCACTTCCAAACTTAGACCTAGCAGACAGTCTATGGGCAACTAAAATAAATAAATCAGCAGGCAGGCAGCGAGCCTTTCCGGTGGCAAACAGTAAGTGGCCTCCACATCAGCCCAGCAGGGGGCAGGGAGGGTGCCCTCCTTCTTGTGGCTCAGACAGCAATTACACTGTGAAAATAAACAAATGGATATACCCCCGGCTGTTGGGCTTGCTTGGCTAGTGCCTGGGCTAGGCGCCCCATGCCCTCTGATCCCACCATGTTTGTGGAGCCTGGATTGATGTCTAGCAACAGGGTCTATTTTTCTATCCCAGGATGCAAGGGACCAAAGTTGTCTATAGCTGATTGATAGGAGGAAGTCGCCACCAAGGAGACCCAAGAGGTTCTCTCGGCCCCAGATGACAGCCATGGGAACTTTAGGTTTGCAGAACAGTAAACCAGGCATCTGGGCTACTCCACCATCCTGGGGAGATGCCCCTCAAAGGGGCCCCTGGAGAAATTTAGATCCAGTGCGTCACACACACTTCCATCCTCTGCAGCATCCAGCTTGGGAGATGCTATTTGTAGCCTTTCTCAAAGGAGGGTGTAGAATGGGAACTTGGGACCAAAAAAAAAAAAAACAAAACAGAAGCTATTTCTTTCATGTGTTAGAGTAGCATTCTTCAGCATTACACCTTAGTAGACTCAGCACGGGCTGAGAGCATATACCTAAATGTCCCACTCTCTGAGAACTGGCCCCACGGTCCCTCCCCAATAGCTACTCCATGCACTCCTGGCCCAGAAGAATGTGAAGAGGTGGCCACTGCAGGTTGCCAATGGGAAACTGAGGGCAGCCTGGTCAAGGGGCTTCCCTGGATTCACAGAAAGTGATTCCCCAGCACTTGCCACGTCTCACCTGGCTAGCTATTCTGCATCTAGGTTAGAGACAAGCAGAGTGTAAACCCCACTTACACAGGCTTAGTAAGGATTCTCTCAGACAGCCAGAAACCCAACAGCAAGGATGTGGCAAGCTTAAGGTGAGCCTTGTGAAACTGGGGCCTATTCTCCTGGTTTGTGCGTGATACATATTTTCTCAGAATTATCCTGAGTCATTAGTGCTAGGTCTGCCTGAGTTCCAGGTTTTCCTAGCATGCCTCAGTCTCTACCTTTAACAGGGCATGCCCCATCACCACAGCCCTTTGCCAATATAAGCCAGACATCTTGGGAGCTCTGGCTCTCTCTCTCTTTCTCTCCCCCTCATTCTCCCCTTCTCTCCCTTCTCTGCCTCTTTCTCCCCAATCCCTCTCCTCTCTCTCTCTCTCCTGCCTCTCTCTCTCTCTCTCTCTGCATGCACATGCTGTTTCTCTTCCCCTCTCGTATCCAATAAACCTGCCTTTATATATAACTTAATTTGGCCTTAATTGGATCATTTCCCACAGTGCAGTAATTTTTCAAAACAATTAGCATCTCAGAAAATCAGAACGTGTGTGTGGGCAAGCATGTACACACATAAACACACACACACACACACACCACATGCCAAGATAACTCAAAATTGAGTAAAGAATCAAGCAATCCTCCTGCTGTGCCTCTCAAACAGAGTCTTCACTCCACAGTTTATACACACTTCTTAACAGTCTTCCTACTTTCTAATATACAACAGTGAGTGTACCTCGGCTCTCCACTGCACACTACTGAAAACCCAGCAACTCTTTTGTCCCTCTGTATGAACTATGCAGATAGTCTGGAATGTGAAGTGTACCACTGCAACTCCTGAGAAAAATGGGAAGAACACAGTCTTACTTTCATGGCCTTGGCTGGGTTCCTATCATGGACTAAAAATAAAAATACTGGTAATGTGCAAGGCCATCACTAGACACAAAGCTAGTCCTAATTGCCAATGAGTCACAATATACTTTCCAAGTTGATCCCTGCCTCCCCCAATTCCTCTTTAATCCCCACAGCCCCACCTACTGTCACACAAATTGCAAGACAAATCTAAGGCCAGCCCTGTCTGGGTCGTGATCCTCAGGGCTTAAGTAACTTTTCTTGGCTTCCCTGAACACCATTAAAAAAAAGACTACAGGCATTTTAGTCTTTAATCCTTTTCCATATAATTTATAACCTTGGTATACAATTGAATTCCTTTCCCCATCCTGCAAGGCAAATTTTGATCACTTGACAGATAAACTGAGGCCGGAGAAGTGAAGTAATATATCCAGTAGCTGGTGACATGGAGATTCAACCCCAGGTCTGTCTCTCTGCAACAATTGCAAGGGACCACACTGTGAGGCTGCTGTGCTGGGACTTGCCCCTGTCCTGCTCCTTTCTACAGGACCCCTGTCCCTCCGGGCTAAATGCAATTGTTCCATGGGTAGCTGGGGAGGAGCTACTAACAAGACAGGCAGGTGATGAGACTGTCTTCTTCATAGCCGACAGAAGGCAGGAGGCCACGGCATGGCTCCAGGGGACAGGACACAGAACAGTCTGTCAGCCTGCATGGTTCTTGAGGGATGGCCTGGGAAATGACACTCTGTCTCTTCAACAAATACAAAGTAGTAAGTGCCAACCAACCCCAGGGGCACGCACACAGGCGGCCTGGAGCTTCATCTGTCCCACAGACATAGCTTTGTGGGTCTTTTAATTGACCTAAATTCCAGCATATAAAAACGAAATTTCAGTTAAAATTCCCAGTTTTGGATTCTCTTGAAAAATAAGATTTGGAAAGAGAGGGCTCACTTTCTCATATGGCCACAGTCATGGTCAAAGCCAGTTCCAGCAGCCAATTCCAGAATTCCCTGTTGCCCATCAGAGCTACCAGAGTCTACCACCCCACCAGCCTATCCCAGAAAGTCAAGTTCCATATAACTGGTAAGGTAGATAGGTAGGTAAGTAGATAGATAGATAGATAGACAGACATATAGATACAGAGACATAGATAAATAGATACATACATAGATACATAGGTAGAGATAGATAGATAGATGATAGATAGATAGATAGATGATAGATGTGTTACATACATAGAGAAATTCATCCATTCAACTACCGTTTTACCCCTCTGCCAGCAAGGCACACAACTCCTGCAAAGGTGAGTGTCTATTTCCCAGAGGTCTAATGAGATGGGTAAAGAACATACAGTTCCTAGAATATCTACACCACAGGGGTAGGACCAGGCCTATTTCATCACAATTGTTTCTGACACCCGGAACATGACTGACTGACATAGCTGCTTATTGCTATCATGGATAAAGAGAGGATGAAGTGATGATATTCCTGCCCCTTTTAGGACAGTAGGTGACAAAATAAGAAGGAATTGGGGACAACAGCATAGCCAACACTGATTTAGAGAAAAACCCCACTGTGATGTTCCATCCTCGATACCTGGCTAAATTCTAGGATCACTGAGAAAACACCCTAGTGTGTCTGTGAGGGTGGTTCCAAAAGGATTTCATTTCTGTTGAAGAACCAGGCCAAGGGTGGATGGCACCATTCTATGGGCTGAAGTCCTAGGTTTAAAAGAGAAAATAAGCCAAGAACCAACTCTCCGCTTTCTCACTGTGGATTCAAGGTGACCAGTTCCCTCCTATTCCCATCACCACGGCTTCCCCACCCTCAAATTGCGAGCTAAAGTGAGCTTTTGTTTTCTTAAACTGCTTTTGTCTGGTATTCTGTTAAAGCAATAAGAAAAGAAAGATTCCCGGCCCCTAGAGATGCGGAAGAAACCTTATTTTCTTATAATATTTTACTGCATCATATTTATTTATTGTATGTACACATGCCACAGTGGAGGTCAGAGAACAGCCTCCAGGACTTGATTCCCAACCCCCCCTTCCACCACGTGGCTCCCAGGGATTGAACTCAGGTCCCCAACGTGGACAGCAGGCATTTTTATCTGCTGAGCCATCTGGCAGGTCCAGAAAACTTACTGTTATGTGGTGTGACAAAGGAAGGTATTCCAGAGAAGGAGGAGCTGGGCATTTAGAAGCATTCTTGTCCCTCTTTAGCTATCCAATTTGACCTGTTGAGATTGCTTTAATCCAGAAGAGAAGCCCGAAGTCTAAATAACTCAGCTCTGCAGACAGCCGTCCCTAGTCAGAAGAGACCAACTGCCTGCGCGGCAGACCCTGGCCAGAGCTAGGTCAGAGTTAGTCCCCTAGCTATATGGTTTGGTTGGAGGGAAAGGAGCCATGGGTGTCAGGAGTGGGCAGCCAAGCCACACGGGAACTAGCATTGTAACCACTAGTGTGAATAAGTCCACTTAAGCAACACACTGAACAAAATAGAGGCGGAGCTATGCACAAGCCTCCAGTTCAGTACAGCGAACACACAGACTTCTGATCTGCCCAGTGGGCAATTACCCTGTCTTACCCAGAGCTCCTTCGTTCAGTGACTGACATGGTCCTCCAGTCGCCCTCTCACCCCAGCCTGCCTGGCTACAGCTTTCTCTCTGGGGGCCTCACTCTCTCTCCAAAAGGTAGGAGAATATCAGTGTGTTGAATCTCTAAGATCCTGATTCAACTCAAACAGCACACTGGGCTTTCCTGGGGCCTCCTGGTAGGAAGACACTGCTTATCTCCATTAACCTCTGACCCGGCAAGATGAAACAGCTCCCATCTGGGAGCCTGAGTAACCTCGTCCCTGACTCAAGCCAAACAGAGTGTGGGGGTGGGGCACGGGGCCCTGCAGAGGGCCTAGACTTGATGCCTCATCCCCAGGCAATGGCTGCCTTCCCCCAGCCCCATCCCAGAGCCCGTTAGTGGAACACTCCTTGAGAACCCCTCCAGGTGGCCTACGGGTTAAGAACCACAGTGGGAAGAGGCAGTGCCCCCTAGGAAGATGGAAGGCTGCCCATTTTGATTTACGTGATAATAATGGGAATGCTAATCTCTAAAAGTGAAGCCCTTCACCTAAAATTCCAGCCTCCTGGGTCTCCCACACCTGCCTTAAGAACACCAGCCCTAAGTGACTCTCCGAGAGTCCTGGCCTTATTATTCTCAGTCCCCACTACGGGAGCCAGCTAGGCTTTGCGGGTGATGCTCCTTCTACAGGTGAGTGAGTAAACAAGTCCAGTTGACTTGCTCAGAGTCACACTAGCCGCCAGTTCTCTACCGAGTGGCCCAGGAGAGAGCAGAACCTATGCACATTTTCAAGACAGCCCAAATAATGTCTGTGTTACTTGCCCCTTGAGATGGAACTCTGTTTGCATCGTTCCCTAAAATGGGGAGATTTGACTTCCCACAAGAAATATCTCCAAGAAGATGCCCAGGAATGGTTGTCAATATTAACTTAAATCAATTTAAATGGAAAGAAGCCAAGAGGGGGGTTATGGGGATGTGGGGTGGAGGGTGGCGGTTTTTAATGGTATCCTGGTCAATGTAGTTTGCCAATGGACTCAGAATGAAGGCCAGCAGCTAATTCCAGATAGTGAACAAAAACAGGAGATCATAAAAGATTTGTAAAGAGGGTGATTTAGACAATTATTGTGAGGGGCTCATGAAGAGTCCCTCAGGGGTTAGGCTATCTTATTTGTTTTGTAGTCCTAATCCAAATGCCTAAGGCACTATAAATGCCAAACAGTGAACAAATGGGTAGGCAGGTGCTTCACTAGCTTTTAAATGTGGAAGCACGTCCCCTTGGGCCACAGCTGGGCCCACACACAGGGTGTCTGGAAGCTTTTCCCTTGCCTAGCACATCAAAATCACCAGGGCATTTGTAAAGAGACTAGACACAGTGGAGAACTTTCTTTGTAGCTTCCCACCTATACAGGTGAGTGCTCTTTCAGTTAGCATAATAAGCTTGTGACACCTGTATTGATGGGCTCATTTCACAGATGAGGGACCCGAGGCTTGGAGAATTGAACTGATTGATGAAAAATCCTGGAGCAAAAAAGACATGAGGGCAGACATAGACAGCCGGCTCCTTGGTGCCTACCTTTCTCCCACCAAACGTGAAAAGAGCCTGTGCTTCCCACAGAAGATGTCGTGATGTGCCTCAAACTCTAGGACCATCACAGAAAGACTAAAGTAAATCTTAGTGAGGAGGCTGAACTGTCTGTCACCCTCCAGAAATGACAGAGAGTACACTGTCTAAATATGCCTCTCCTGTAGGCTTTCCTTTAAGGCAGTAGTTCTCAACCTTCCTAAGGTTGTGACCCTTTAATATAGTTCCTCATGTTGTGGCGAGGAACACAACCTGTAATTTTGCTACTGCTATGAATTATAATGTAAAAATCCGTGTTTTCCAATGGTCTTAGGTGGTCCCTGTGAAAGGGTCGTTCTACCCCCAGGCTGAGAATCTCAAGGTTGAGCCCACAGCACAGGAGAAAGCCTCATGTTCAGATTCTAACCTCTAAGTGAGAATTAACAGGTTCACTGTTTTGCTAATTATCACCTCCACCAGAGACAACAGTAAATGAAAAAATAAAAAACAAACTCAAGATGGGCATTACCTTTATCTGCAACCATTATGGGAGGTAAGGTGGTTTTTCAAAAACTGAGGAGTGTTGGGAGGGCACTAGTCAGGGGGAAAAGTTTCAAGTATGATTGTTTTAAAAGGTGTTGGCAACTTTCTTTTTTATTAACTGCATTATCCTTAAATTCCTGTCCTAGCTAATCTAAATCGGGCACTTTTGAACTGCTAGACTTGTGCAGAAACCCATGAAAGTATTTATTGTGTGCAATTTATTGCCTCATGCCAGATTCACTGGCTGCATAATTAGTTTGCAAAAATCTCCAAAGTTCAAATGTCAGTGATAGTTCCATTGGGCTTATCACTAAGCTCAACTCTTCTACAGTGGGGTGAGATAAAGGGGGTGCCAGCAGGCAGGGCTGGGGAAGGGATGTTCCCAAAAGTCCCTTCCTGGGTGCAACCTCTCCCTGGCCTGACATGCTTTCTGAACCATCCTCTTACACTTACCAGGTGCAGCTTGGGCTGCTCTGGATGGGGGAAGCACAGCATCCTGACTTCTCACTGCTGTACCTTCTGCTCACTTTGCTTCCCTGTTGTGAGCATATGTGTTGGGCCAAACATTGAGACATATGGCTTGGCCCTGAAAAAAATTTAAGAATGTTCCAGAAGCTAAAGGGCATATGTTCTCTAGAGACAGGAGAAGCCAGGACTGTGTATACAGTAGGTGCTTAGTTTTTGCCTGCATTGAAAAGAGCTGAAGCAGGCTTCCAGAAGACATCTTGGCTTTCATTCACAAATTTCACCTACTCCGTTCGTTGTTCTTTGTATGGTTTTGTTTCTAAAATGTGAAACTCGTTCAGGTTCCCACACTGGACCAATCCCTTTGACCCCCTGAAGCATTGTTGCTTTCTCTTTGTAAGGCTAAAATTAAATGGGAGGAAAAAGAAAGGAGAAAAGTGGTAATTAAATTACAATCTCAGAAATAAACAAAAAAAGAATCCCCCAAAATAAATAAATAAATATTAATTTTAAAAGCAAAACCTAAAAGAATTCCTCTTTAGATCCTGGGAACTGTGAAATACTGGTAAAGATACAACACACATCTTTCCACCTGGGAAATAAGCAAGTGGTTTGATAAGTAAAGGGCTACTCCAAACACATCACAACAGTAGAATGAGCCCAGTGAAGTATTAGCTGTTGGTCTGTTTAGATAAGAAGTACATACGGTCAAAATCAACCGCAATTACAGAACTTCAAAGGAAAATAATTTGGCTCAGCCACATTGGTTTTAATCTCACATCAAAAGCAGCTGTGTCTGTAGTCGGCCTAGGGAAAAAAAAAAAACAAAAACAAAAACAAATCTTCCCAGCCAATATGAAGCATGGGAAAACAAGGATAATATTTCTTGAAAGCCTCAGATAAATAAACAGTGTCACACTGAGAAACACACAAGGCAGTTCAGATTTTTTTTTTTTTTTTAATGTTAAGCTGCCTAGAGATGTCGTGCTTCTTGAAAGAAGAACAGGTGTAAAACGGAAACGGGAACATCCACTTTCATTAATAAGACTTACAGAAACGAATATTAATGAATGAACCGGCCATAGCCATGATCCATTCTAAACACTTGAATGGAGACACAATCGCAAAACAACAGGGGAGAGGTAGACCCTAAATCCAAACGAATGGATTCTATTCTCTGGGATTTAATGAAATGCGGATTTTATTTGAGTAGATCCTGGGTGGGGCCGGGTCATTTGTGTGTCTCCCACTGCTTCCCGACTTCAGCGTCTGGTTTGTGGACTCACTTTGAGCAGCAAGGAAGTAGAACTTTTGACCTTTGAGTCCCTCCCACACATCTATCACTCCTTGCCAAAAGCCTAACTAGATGAAACAGGCCACTGTCTGTGGCCCTGAATGGAGTAAGGACTATTTTCATATGTTAAATGACCTCCCTTGGGGCCAACACAACAATACAGAACAAAACAAAACCCAGATTTTAATTGCAGAGCTGCCTCATTAGGAGCATATCCTTAGAGAGATTTCAGTGAAAAACAACTGAAACAGGTGAAAAGTATGCCAGGGCTTTACCTGAAGCTTGAATTCCCAGAAAAAGTTTGGTGAACGGGGTGACCAAGAGGGAGGCAGTGGAACCAGTTGGTGGCCAAGGTCATTATCAGCTCTGTCTTCCAGAAACTGAAAAATCAATGTGAGTTTGCACCACAAAAGGCCAGCCTGAAGATGGGTTCCACATTTAATGAAAAGCTGAGGTTGAAGGGGGGAGATTACATTATTATGGCAGAGGTGGTGTGGGTGTTTTAAAAAGCACTGGGACATAACTCTTCATCTGTGTGATAGGAAAAAAAAATAACAACACATTCTTCCAAGGATGAGTGTGAGAATTAAAATGAATTCTATTAAGGGGATTTTATTATACCACAGTAATTGAAAAAGATTCTGACAGCAACCCCCGCAGAAGTCCTAGCCAGGCTACTATTGTATAGGCATATATTACATCGATTTCAAACACCCCAGGTCAAGAGCATCAGCTATTAAAATATGCTTGGCACCACCACGAAAGTCAGCCATTGAAAAATGTCCACCAGTGTAAAACGGCTGACAATTGCCTTGCTCGCATGTGATTCTTGCAAAAGCGGGAGGAGACTTATCTAATTTCACACTCAACAGAAATAATAAATTAGAAAAAGGAAAAACTTATCTGAAGAGAAGATATTAAGTCTATGTGATTATAAAAAGAAATACATGATTTTTCAGCCCACCAACTGGAGATTCAAACCAGCATTTTTTAAAAAATTAATATTTTGGTAGTATTATAATTTCTGAAATGTAATTTAAAGTCAATGTTTTCTAAACCTTTCCCCAGCGACAGATCTACAGTAGCCAATGCAGAGTCTAAAAAAGTGTGGCTGTACAGTGGGATGGTAATGTGATGATTTTCAGGAGTTCTGTGTGTTAGTTAAGGAAAGCAACTGCATCATTTGCTTCAAGTGGTTTCCATAGGCATTTGCCTGGTCATTATAATAATAATCTGGACTCCAAATTTCAGAAGACTTTATGGACAAAAATACTTCCCACTTGCCCCAAGGAAAACTGATCTCCAGTGACAAATGAGTCAGAGAATGTGAATATGGCATTTTAAAAGAAGGAGCCTGGCTGGGTATGGTCAGCACCGGGAGATGGAGGTCCACAGACCTTATGAGCTCACTGAGCCTAGCAGCCATCTTCTTATAGATTAAACCAGACAGAGATAGAACATACCCCATGTTCTCCTCTAGCTTCCAGGGAGCATATGCATTCTCACACACAAAGACACACACACACAGAGATTCATACATACACATACACACACACAGAGATGCACATATATATACACACAGAGACACATACACACGCACGCATGCAGGCACGCACGCACGCGCGCGCTATGGTAGGGCTGGAAAGCTGTAATCCCTAGAATGTATCTCAACGAAGACAGGACTTTTGTCCACTTCGATGGTCTCTGTGGTTACAGCCCTCAGGGCAACCAAGGAGTGAGTAACCCTATGGATATAAATTTGACCACTGGACTTACACCTCTCTTTGGCCGAATAGGGGACCAGAATTAAGTATGGCACTTTTCCATTCAGTCATTCACTCTTGTCCTTTTCCCACCAGCATTCAGGCGTTTGTGGATGCTGTCTTGTGTAATATAAACTTCACTGGATATCCTGGATTGTTGTAGAGATTGGCTTCATATGCATCATATAGGTGATATTAGTGGTTCTAATCTTTATTACAATTGATCTCCAACAGGCAAGAGTTATTTTTAAGTCTATTTTTAGGCTGGACAAGCAAAGCCTCCTATTTCCTGAGCATTTTATGTAAATACAAATGGACAAAGTGCTCACTGACTCTCCAAAGTAGTCTGAACTTCTTAGAACTGGGTGTACCATTTTCTTGGGCCAGAACGTTGGTTTCCAAAGGAAGGCCAAATCCAAGGACCTTTCCCAAAGGGAAAAGAAGATGTGTTTCTACTGAGCAGCCAAAGACGGCAACGCAAGGCTGGGTCCACCTCTAGGAGTTACAGCTCTCTCATGTGCACACTGCTTCTGTATCACATCCCAGGATCCTCCAGCCACAGCCCCATCATATAACCACTATGCCTGACAGCGGTTCTCAACCTGTGGTTCTTGATCCCTTTGGGAGTTGAATAACCCTTTCAAGGGGCTACCTAAGACCATCGGAAAACACAGATATTTACATTACAGTGCATAACAGTAGCAAAATTACAGTTATGAAGTAGCAATGAAATAATTTTATGATTCCTCATCGCAGCATGAGCAACTGGGTCCCAGCATTAGGAGGTTGAGAACAACTCCCTTAAACTTTTTCTCCATTGGTGGCTCAGTGGTTAAAAGCACTGATTGTTCTTCCAAAGTACCTGGGTTCAAATCCCAGCAGCCACATGGCAATTCACAGCTGTCTGTAATTGCCGGGCGTGGTGGCACACGCCCTTAATCCCAGAACTTGGGAGGCAGAGGCAGATGGATCTCTGTGAGTTCAAGGCTAGTCTGGTCTACAGAGTGAGTCCAGGATAGCCAGGGATACTGTATCTAGTACATGCTAAACACCTACTACCATTGTCAAGAGACAAATAATTTAAGTGGTGAGCTTGACAGAGGAAAAGTGAGAAATTTCTGGAATATCCAGAGGATCTGATTTTGTAGACTTTGTATAGGACACCTATAAAAGAGAAGGCATCTTCACATCACTAACCTAAAATAACCCTTAGGCTGCATGTCACAAAATGCATAGTGTAACAGTAAAAACCATGTGCCCAGGTCATTTCTACCCTGGATTTAAATACCAGTTCTCCCTATCCCAGCTCTGCAGGCCTCCACCTTCTCCTCTGCAAAGGAAGATGGGGGAAAGATGAAATGAGGTTGGATATGAGTTGCTGGACAGATGAAATGAAAAAGGAGAGTCTCGGGAACGTGTTCTGAAGGTACCAGTGTTTCTTCTTGTAATTCCTCATGTGCTAGAATTGACTATGACAGACGTGGAAATATGAAAACACAGGTTCTAAAACGTTTTTGGTGATGTGATCACTTCACCACCTCAACCTGCTCATCCTGCCTGGGCTGTTTTGTCTGTGATCATCCTGAGACTAAATAGGGAGCAACTAGATAAAGCTTCATTAATAAATTAATGGATTCTACCAAAAAGGAGGCAAGAAAAACTCCAGGCAGGGCCATGGCGCTTCCCGGGAGAGGAGAGAAGTGCTCCCATCAGGGGTCAGGAGGGCGTGTACCTTTACTTTCAGATCTCATCAGGCCTTGGAGCCTCACTGATAAGAACCCTCCCAGAATTCACCTTGTTCCTGGGACAATGTGACACTTCAAACCAGATCCAGCTTAAACTAGTAAACTTGAAAAGCTTTCGAGGACTTACTAAACCAGGGGTAGGGGTGGGAATATTTATCTAAAAGCTTACAGTCCCTGGAATATTCCATCTGAATCCCTCAGTCCCCCACCTTTCTTCCCCTTGACCTTTTGATGACCTTCTCCCAGCTCTTGAAGCTTGTCGACTTGGGTCAGCTACATTCCCAGCCGCAATATCAATTTTTGCCTAGTTAAGTTTCCAGAGACTCAACCTCTCCTGGGGTCCCTAGAGGGTTTAGAGAGAGGAGATCAACATTTACATTGGTAAAATACACTTAGCTGCAGGGAGGGCCTAATCTTTTTTACAACTTTCCACTGCAGCTGTGCTGCCTGCCTAGCTCCCACCAGGGCCTTTTGGCTGCCAGAGAAAGATCTGCCCCAGTGAGTGCCCACCAGGGCCTTTTGGCTGCCAGAGAAAGATCTGCCCCAATGAGTGCCCACCAGGGCCTTTTGGCTGCCAGAGAAAGATCTGCCCCAGTGAGTGCCAGGACACTGGATCCCAATCTCGAGAAATACAGCTGATGAAAGTCATGGTATCCCATAACCAGATTACAGGACCAGGAACTAAAAGTAAGAGGGGAACATCGTGGTGATAAGTGCTCAGAGTTGGGGGTAGGATGAACTCCTCAGTGATGGGGGGTGGGGTGGGGTAGGATGAACTCCACAGGCTTTGAGAAAGGCTGGAGACTCTTCACTGGGGGCCAAGGAATGAGAGAATAGTCTTTCTTGGCATTCCTCCCTCAAACAAAACTAACTTCCCACAGCCTTTTCTTTTTGTCTTTTTCCCTCAGTGATAGGCAGTAAATACAAGTTGAGTCAGCCCAAAGTTCCTGGGCAGCAATTCAGGTCCAACTGAGCCTCACCACAAACTGGAACCACACACAGATACATACCCAACAATGGAGGAGATGGTGCCTTAAGAAACAAAAGAAGATCTTTAAAATAATAACCCTAAAGTCACCAAGAGGTCAGTGTTCAAGATGCTTTAGAGAAAAACGAAACAGCGTTGCATAAGCAAATCTTTCTCTTTTTTCCCTCAAAAACAAAATTTTTCAGAGAAGACTTCAGAGTTACCCTCCCTACATATCCATAATAAAATTTACATTGTTATCACTTAGAACACTGCGGGCTCACCTCTAAGTTTTGTGGTGTAACCTGTTTTTTTTCTCAGTATAATAGTAAGCGGTGGGTCTCTGAGAGTTCAAGGCCAGCCTGGTGCGTTCCAGGCAGCTGGGACTACATAGTGAGATCCTACCTTGAAAAACAAGGAGGAAGCAGAGGAGGAGGAGAGGAGAAGAAACAAGATGAGAAGAAAAAAGAGGAGAAGGAGGAGGAAGAGTAGGTGGAGAGAGAAGAAAAAGATCAGAGAATGAAACAATTGAGAACAGATCAATACATGGCAAGATGATAGTAAGACACAGTCCCCAAAGCAGGGAAATAAACATTGCTATGTTCCTCTGCTGCAGTGGGAGGCAGCTGAAATACCTCGACAATTCTTCAAAGCATACTGTTGGATAAAATAACCGAGGTGCAAAAATCACACAACCTAACGTTCTGTGTTAAAGTTTACAAACATGTAAACCCTGACTGTACTAGTCACGGTAAGTATGAATGCTTACACACATATATGCAAAAAAATATAAATGCAGAGTTCACAGTAATGTTCTCCTCAAGAAAGGAAGCATGAGGGGAGAAAATACTCAGGACACATGGATTTTAAAAATCTGCTTTGTTTCTGTTAAAAAGTAATGTGAAATAGGACTAGCAAAAACAATTCAAGAAGTTACCACAAGCAGCACGCACTCTTTGTTTAATACTTGCCTTCATGCTTGAAACATTTCATTGGAAACATTAAGAGTCTTGGACAAAAGTTTTCAAGTGAAAAAACTAGGGGTTCCTGGAAGGATTTAGCTTTGGGGTCCCAAGAGATACTACTATATTCACCCCAGTTCCAACCTGTCCTAACACCCTTTTAGTGAAGAGTGTAAGGCCACCAGACTCCCCCCTTTTAAGGCTTTTGTGAAATCACTTCACCCAGTGTGTTTTCAGAACCAGCCAGCATTAGGTATCTAAAAGCTTCTGTTAGGAACTCAGGGGAGGAAATGGAATTTAACAAGCCTCTCTCAGACTAAACATAGATACTTGCGAGCCTGTCTTTAACTGCCAATTCCAAATGGCAAATGGTTCTTTCCTCATCACTGATGCTTGTGAACTACAAAATGTAGAGTCAAACCATTCACCCCTCTAAGTCTCAGTGACCTTATCTGGGCCTGAATGACATCTAAAGTCTGAGTCTGAAGAATAATCAGTGCTTCTAATCTGAGAATAAAGAACATGGACCAGATATAATGGGCAACATATTTCATCAACCAACCAGGTTATCTGCACCAGACCTATCCTACCAAACATACATCTCTTGTTACCTTCATTGGCTTTAAAAATATATATATTAATTTAATTTAATATGCATACAATGTTCTGTATTAAAGTATGTATGCCCTGCAGGCCAGAAAAGATCTCATTATAGATGGTTGTGAGCCACCATGTGGTTGCTGAGAATTGAACTCAGGACCTTTGGAAGAGCAGCCAGGGCTCAAATCACCATGTAATCTGCAAGACACAACTTATTAAAATGCAAACTGTACCTGAGAGTGTAATCCCACCTTCAATTTCACCGAATATCTACTCTCTTCTAATTCACACAGCCACTTTTTTTTTAACACAGATAAGAACTACTGAGTCCTAGAGAACCTACATGATCTGCTGAGAATGACCCTGTTCTCGTGTGGGAAATCCACACTTCAAGGCTAAGTCTTCGAATTTTCCAGTTTGGTCTTTTTCAGTTACATATCGCCTCAAAAGCAGTAATAAGGGGACAGAAACCCAAGACAGCAAAAGTCAGTTTCCAAGAGGGCAAAACAGTTAAGGAAAGGATGACCTTAACCTTCGAGTCTGTGCCCACGGAGATCCTGGGGAGAATGAACAAGGCTGGAAACTCCATTCTTTGTCACTTCTCATGAGGATAGTTCCTTCATAAGTCTGTGAATTTCAAAATTACAAAGAGTGAGGCAGGCTGAAAACAAGCTACCAAGGCTTGCACGACAGTTATTACATGTGTGTTTCCTCTCTAAATCTTCCTACCACAAGACCTGGTACATCAATTATGCAAGAGATCACTGTGTAAATCAACTCTTAGAGTCATTGGCACCATATATAGACTGTGAATGACAGTAAAGACGAAGACGGTGATGACCACGATGATGGTGTTGGTGATGGTGATGACAACTGAATGCACAAGGTCACTCTGAAGCGGTTTCTAGCCTCCACCCATGCAACGTGATAGGCGATGCACAAGGTCACTCTGAAGCGGTTTCTAGCCTCCACCCATGCAACGTGATAGGTGATGCACAAGGTCACTCTGAAGCGTTTTCTAGCCTCCACCCATGCAACCTGATAGGCGACTCACTGTGCTGCCATTATTCATGATCTTTTCCCTGCTTAAAGTCATTTCAACATGATCAGGTTTGTTTTTCCTTTGATCAAAGCATTTGTTTTGTTCAAAAGGAGTTGACACAGATGTAACCATCCCTGTCCCTCTCCAGAGTTTCCGGCTGTATCCCTAGCACAACAGCAGCACCTAAGCAACGGCCATCTCCAAGCTTTATCCCACTGGCTTACCAACCTTACTAACATGTACAAGATTAGAGAAGGGAGTGGACCGAGGCTACTGCCACATGTGGTGCAAATAAAATGACACTTGAAATAGAAACATCGGATTCTCGCAGTCCTTTATGCTTTTTTGAGGGACTCAATTTTTTTTTTTTTTTAAAGATTTATTTTATTTATTTTATGCATATGAGTGCTCTATCTGCATGTACACCTGCGTTCCAGAAGAGGGCACCAGATCACATTGTGGATGGTTGTGAGCCACCATGTGGTTGCTGGGAATTGAACTCAGGACCTTTGGAAGAGCACTAGGCAGTGCTCTTAACCGCTGAGCCATCTCTCCAGCCCGAGGGACTCAATTTTTTCCTACTTCAAATTCCCTAATATTAAGCAACTGTTTTCTTCCCCAGGATCGTCCCTTATAAAAGTAGTTGCATTGTATTAGATTCCTTACAAAAATCTTACAGATAGCAACATATTCTCTCAGCTATTTTATACAAGCATTCAATTACCCTAACCCCTATCCATGTGTTTTTGAAATGCTGTCAGTAAAAAGGAAGTAAAAGAAGTTTAGTCTGGGACCAATAGAGTGGTTAGGCAGGAAAAAGTGCTCACTGTGCAAGCCTGAAGACCTGGGTTTGATTCCTGGAACCCACTGTGGAAGGAGAAAACCAACTCCAGAATGCTGTCCTCTGACCGCCACACATGTGCCATGGCACCCATACACCTGGACTTACATGTATACACACAACACACAAATAGATGATATATAAATATATACCTAAATCCATAAAATAGAATCTTAACAGAAAAAAAAGGAGTGAAACTGATGTAGTTCCATTTCTTTCCAAAAGTTAAGGTTTGTTATTTACAGCTATGGAGTATAGCAAAATAAACCAGCAATCCCTTTTAAAAAATCACTTCTAAATGCAAATGATCAAAATTTCCAGATAGAATATATATTTAGGTGACAAAAAAATTAGTGAGGCAGGCAGCAAGGTGGCTTTTATTGTTATTTTTACTAAGTATTTTACTTTACTTCACACCTCTACCTCCTGTCTACCTTTTGTTCCTCCCAATCCCCCAACACTCACCAGAAGAGAAAGTAGGTTAGAGGGAGAAGGAATGTAGATCTCTTTGAGCTACTTCCTGCTGATTAGGGATGTTGGGGTCTTTGGGATCAATACCAACAAACCAGGAGACAGCAGCAGGAAGAATAAATGGCAGTTTGAGGGACCATCAGCAGCCAGGAAAGCAGCAACCCCTTTCTTCTAGGTAGCCCCTTTTCTCCTACTTCTTTGTAGGAATCTGGCTTTTTATCCCTTTCTCAAGTCCTCTGAGTTAAACTTGCTCAGCTTGTTAAGCCACACCCCTGCTAGCTCACGAGACAGTTAATACTTTACACCTGTGTCTTAAGCAGCCTCACACCTGGGATTAAACAAAAACATTCTCATAACTGGTTATTTTATTAAACTCATACCACAGAGGTAAGCTAAAGGAGGACATGTGTAGTAGGGGATCTGTCACAGGGTAACTCCATTTTAACTCTCTTTATGTGCACATATGCATTAGGAAGTTCCCACAGTAATAGATTTGCACATGACTTTTTTCAGAGGCCTTTATACCTCCTGAATTCCCTCCTCTACCTTGTCCTCCCATCTCCCACCATAAGTTAACCCCTTCTTGTTCTGTTATTAACCTTTCCCCTTTTATACCGATGCTTTCTATCCCTTAAAAGCCCCCCACAAATGGCCCCTTACTGATTTCCTGACCCCTATGGCTATTCTTGGTGAAACACACATAACTAAAGAGTCAAAGTTAACATTCACAATGTTTGTCTTTCTGGGTCAGATATTTGTCTTTTGGGGTCTAGGTCACCACACTCAGAATGATTGTTTCCAGTTCCACCCGTTTATCTTCAAATTTCATAATTTAAGTTTTTCTTAACAGTTAAATAATATTCTATTGCATAAATATACCACATTTTCATTATCTGCTTACCAATTGATATATACAAGGCTTCTCTATTCCCTAGCTATTGTGCATAGACAACAATGAACATGGATGAGCAGGTATCTTTATATGAGACCTGAGTAAATACTCAGGCATGGCATAGCTGGATCATGTGGTAGCTCTATTGCTAGCTTTTTGAGGAGCTTCCACACTAATTTCCAGTAAGGTGCCATAGATTTTCAAACATTACAGGATATGGTTAATGCCATTAGTTGCCGTCAAGAACTTGGTGGTAAGGCCCTATTGCTGAAGACACTACTATTCCGCTAAATGAAGATAGTATTAAACTGACTCCTGATATATCTCTGAGTCCTCAGCAGAGAAGAGCTTCTATTTTCAGTAGACGATGATTAAAACAGAGACTCATAATTGGACAAGGTGCAGAGAATAAAAGACTCCAGAACTCTCAATCCTAAATGGACCATATACACTATACTCTTCCTCCCAAGGCTTAGGATCATTGCAGAAAGGGAGCAGAAAGAGTATAAGACCCAGAGTTGGTGGATAAGTACAAGGAAAAGGACATAGCAGGGCAGTTGCATCGAAACCCACAGCAGTTGTGACAGCATGTATTAGACTTGTGCAAAGCTGAAGCCAAGTCAAGTCCCAGCAGGAGAAGAAAGGTCAGTATGAAGCCCCATCCCCAGCAAAGAAGCTATTAGTATTTGATAGCTGATTGAAGAGGAGAATTCAGTTTTCTTTAAGAGTGTAGCCCCTACTAAATTGATCACACTTCAGTGGATACCATACATTCATGAGCAGCACGAATTAGACTTGATGAGAGTATTTAAAAAAAAAAAAAAGGGAAAACACAAAGTTCTGTGGGTAGGGGAAAAGAAGGTGGTTCTGGAAGGAGCTGGAGGAAGTCATAAAGATGATCAAAACACATTGTACAAAATTCCCAAAGAACAAACAACAATACAAAAAAAAAACCCAATCTGGGGCTGGAGAGATGGCTCAGCGGTTAAGAGCATTGCATGTTCTTCCAGAGGTCCTGAGTTCAATTCCAAGCAACCACATGGTGGCTCACAACCATCCACAATGTGATCCGATGCCCTCTCTTCTGGCTGCAGGTGTACATGCAGTTAGAGCACCCATATACATAAAATAAATAAATATTTTTTTTTAAAAAGTCTGGAAAGGACATGTAGCCCGACACAGCAGTTTTAGTGGTCATATTAAACAGGGTTTAAAACTATTAAACTAGTTAAAATAAGGCTTAAAACTGCAGCCCAGAAGTGGGAATGATGAGCTCACAGATCCGTGTGAGTTAGGAAAGAAACACACACAAAATAATTGCATAAAATCTTTCCAGGAAGCTGAAGTTTGGAAACAGTAATATTTATATATTAATATGCTATTCGAGGTATGTTTGTACACCTCTGTTAAAAAATTAGATGTTAGCTGACGTTTAACTATTCCATCTATGTTCCTAAAAGAGCACTTAAAAATACTCGAATTGGCCAAATGCTTTTCTTGGCTTTAATTGCCTTGTATTTAATTTGATGCTGTGTACTGGTTTAGCATAATGGGACTTCATGTAAGAGCAAAGACAAGTAAATCCCTTAGAGCTTTTTAAGGGGGGAAAGGGACAGAGACAGAGAGAGGAAATCAAGAGAAGAAAATTTAAAATCAAGAGCCAGCTTTTGAAAGTCTCATTGTCAGCTGCGTTTGGGATCTGACCCATCCCCACCCTGTCCCCTCCACCCCCAATCCTGTCCAATCCTGTCCCATCCACCTTCACCCTATCCCCTATGGGACGAATTATCCAGAAGGTTCTTGTCAGGCCATTCTTGAAGATGACTGGCTCTGAGTCAAATCCCCTCTCTTCCAGACTCCAGTCAGGGAGGTCTACAGAGAACATAGTATTACGTTTTGTTTTGTTTCCAATGTCCCTGGAAACATGAAGAGAAAACTGGAGCTAGGACTTGTCACAGACTGGAGAAGTCAAAAGACGTAAAAAGTAAAAGTGAGGTAACATGTATGTACTCCTAGTTTTTTGTTTTGTTTTGTTTTGTTTTTTGTTTTTTATATTCTCATCAATATCTTCTCAATATCTGACTCTGTATTTTTTCTACCCCAAACTGTAGAATTATAAAACAGGGAGTGGGGGTCATGTAGGCCATACTTCTTGTTCAATGAAGAGTACAACCTGCCCTTTACACATTTTTATTTGCATTCCCAATAAGAGGAATTTCCTTTAAGATCTCAGAATAGCTTGGCAGACATTTTTCTCAGGCTAAGTAGAACCAAAGTCTTATCTGTATTGATGTTCAAATCAAGGTGACTTTAACAATCTTAGTATCCTGTGCATCGTTCAGGGTGACTGCTGGCTCTGATTTAAACTAGACTGTGTTCACACTTGGCTGGCATTACCACCTCTACCAGAGACATATGCTCTCTCCTCCCTGATTCCATGTCATATGGTCACCATCAAAGGTCACCACAATTGAAAATCCATTTGCAGGAAGGAAGTGGACTAAAATCACACAGGAGAGCCGCGCAGTCAGGCCCAAGACCACCACCTAAGAAGTGGGCCCCACAGCCAGGCAAATCGTAAGTCAGCCTCAAGACCACATTTTCTCCCTTCTAGTTCTGTCTGAAAATAATGTATATGATAGAAAAACTAGAGTACCATTCCATTTATGAAGAACAGGAAAAAATGAAATAAATTATATATTATTTATTGTAATTGTAATAACCACAACGCTATCATAAAAACTGAGTCAAAGGCCAACGCCATCTTGGTGTGCCCATACTCTACAAGATTTGTACATTAATAATGCATATCTCAGAAGGTAGCCAGTGATGGTGATTCTCTTTCTTTCTGTCTATTTTTAAAGAATGAAATGGGGGCTGGATAAAAGGTTCAGTCGTTAAGAGTACTGGCTGTTCTTCAAGAAGACTTGGATTCAATTCCCAGCACTCACATGGCAGTTCACAATTGTAACTCCAGTTCCAGGGGATCCAACACCCTCATACAGACAGACACACATGGAGGTAAAAGCACATAAAATAAAAATAAATAAATTTAAAGGGTGAAGTGTAATTAAAAAGTGAGGTAACATGTATGTACTCAGAACACATCACATGCACCAGGAGTCCCAAAATGCTAAGAAGCTGAGGTAGAATAATTACTTTGATTTCTAGGTCATCCTAGACTACATAAGTGCATAGTAAGGTCCGAGGCTAGCCTGGGCTTCATACCAAGACACATTTTCAGAAGAGAGAGACAGAGAGAAGGGGAACAGGATTGGGAAGAAAAAGGAAGATGAAGATTAATTCAGTAAATAGAAGGAATGAAAGTTTGGAAAAGGAATGGTATATCTAAATATTGATTGCAAGACTGCAAGTTGTTTGGACTCTGGGACCCCAGGCATTAGGCAACTAACATAGGTGTGGAAACTCGTGACTTTTCTCTGAAATACATCCAAGGAGATTTTTTTTAATTTCTTTCTTTTCTTTTCTTTCTTTCTTTGTTTCTTTCTTCCTTTCATCCTTTCTTCCTTCTTTCCTTCTTTTCTTCCTTCCTTCCTTCTTTCCTTCTTTCTTTTTTTAACCAAGGAGCAGGGAATGCGTATCCAGGGCTAGAACATGGCAGGAAAACCTATAGAGTCGTCAAGCTCTGTCACCATGAGAAGTTTTCGTGTGACAACACGAGGCTTCCCCCTTACTCTGGGAATCCCTTTGCGGTTGAAAAGTAGACTTCTTCATTGTAAGTGCCTGAATAGTGAATGACATGCTGCCACGTGCAGCTGGGTTGCTTTTCACTGAGGGAGAAAGGCCGCAAAGAACAGAACAGTGTGACCAATGAGACCCTGACTTCTGGTCTCTGAGAAATGTGGTCTAAACACCGCTGCCCCCCCCCACCACCACCACAAGAATATTCTCATTCCTGCATCATGAGGTGTTCAGTCCACAAAGGCTGTAGTGTGGCTCTGATTCAAACAAAAGGGACAAACCTGCTGTTTCTGGGCCTCATGATGTCACCTCTAGCTGCTTGCTTAGGTTTTTAACTTCTGGAATTAACATTTTTTTTATTGCTTAGTCAAGAGAAAGAACGAGATAGCTTCCCCACATTAGATGGAGACTTTAAATCATATTGTCTTTCTTATTGTTTTATATTTGAATTAATCAGTATGTCCTAATAGTTTTACATTTTCTTCGTAGTGCAACTCTTGCCTGAAATTATCTTCCAAGCCCACATCTTTGGATAAGCAGGAAGAATTAATCACATGGGCTGAAAGTCTGTTAAATCTTGGTTCAAATCTATATTCCACCATTTATTAGCTTTATGACCTTTGGTATGTTAATTAACCTCTGTGAGAGTTATAATATCCTCTTCTCAGCATTGTGATTAAGATTGAAATGATGGAGGATGTTAAATTAATTGAATCTGGCAACTGCCACACAGTAAATATATAATTAGGATATTTTAAAGTACTTTTTGTATCTTTTTACCATCACCAGGTTAGCAAAAACTTTAGTTCAAAGATAGCAAGTGTTAACAAAAATGTGTGGCAACAGGACCTCCCATGTGTAACTTCAGGGAAAGTGTGGCATATGAAAGGCATATAAACTTGAGAAAATAATGTATATGATAGAAAAACTAGAGTACCATTCCATTTATGAAGAACAGGGAAAAAATGAAATAAATTATATGTGTGTTTGTGTGTTGTTTAAGTTTATGCAAAAAAAAAATAACCACAAAATTCAGGATAGGAGTTGTGAGAGAGGTCAGGAGTGACACCTAGGACTTTCAAAGGTGTTATTAATGACGGATTGATTGACAATGCAGGTAGTAGGAGTCAAAATGGTGAGAATGCCATTCTTATTTCTTGAACCAGGGATTGGTAACCTTTTCAGGTTAACCTTTTCAATGAAAGGCAAGAGAGTAAATATTTTAGATTTTGTGGCTGGCTTTTCTATTGCTGTGATAAGGCACTATGACCAAGGCACTTATAAAGGAAGGCATTTATTTAGGGCTAACTGTTTCAGAGAGTGTGTCTATGACCATCATGGCATGGAGTAGGGCAGCAAGCAGGCAGGCATGGCACTAGAGCAGTAGCTGAGAGCTCACATCTTGACCCAAATCATGAGGAAGAGAGAGCTAACTGGGAATGGCATAGGCTTTTGAAACTTCAAGCCCAACCTCTGTGACACACCTCCTCCAACAAGGCCATACTTCTTAATCCTTCCCAAACAGTTCCACCAAGTGAGGATCAAGTATATGAATATTTATATGAATGAGTTGCTGGGGGTGCCTGTCCCATTCAAACCACATAGCAGACCATGATCTCTCTCACACTACTTTCTTTAGGTTTTTTTTTTTCAAAGTCCTTTAAAAATATAATAAATAACTAGAACACAAAAATGGCTTATAAGATAAAGAATTTATTCCCCAGCCTGATGACCTCTGAATTCAATGTGTGGTAGAAGAAAGAACCAAATCCTGAAAGCTTTCAGAGGCACATGTGCACATAAACACACATACATACAAAGATAAACAAGCTAATGTTAAAAAATAAAAAGCTTAGGTCTGGAGAGATGGCTCAGGAGTTAAGAGCACTGGCTGTTCTTCCAAAGGTCCTGAGTTCAATTCCCAGCAACCTACATGGCAGCTCATAACCATCTATAACTATAGTCCCATGCCATCCAATGTCCTCTTCTGGTGTGCAGTTGTACACGCAGACAAAGCACTCATGCATAAAGAAAATAAGTAAATAAATAGCTTAAGAAAATATGTTAAAACCTTTTTACTTCATGATGCATTAACAAAGAGGCCAAAGATAAAACAGTCCATAGGCCAGACCTAGCCAACCCCTGCTTTTAACTGTTTATCTATGTTATACTGTCTCTGGAATCCATGATTAACTCCTACACACACACACACACACACACACACACACACACACACACACACACACCAAATAAAAAGAGAAATGAAGCAGGAAGTTTTCAGATAATGTACACATCTTCTTAAGCCAAATCAAAAGTCCATCCAACAAGCCCTCACTCTCTTGGCAGCCTCTCTTGGGCCCACTTCAACATAAGAAAAGAAACTCTATTTTTCCTGTTTCTAAAGTAAAAGGAAGGCAATAAAATGCTCTGGAATTCTTGGGCACTCTAAACAGCAGAAACAAATTCTAACCACCAAAGCCAATACTGGAGTCAAAGCTAAGACTAACTCTTGAGCAGCAGAGATCACAGACAAAATTCACAGGTTAACTTCTATTTTAGCAAAATGATAGGGGTCATTGAATAAAACCCTGTAGTGAGTATCTGCTGTCAAGTGAGAGCCCTACTATGTGCCAAGCACTGATCTCATACTTCTAAATGCATCTTATCACTCACAACAGTCTCATATGGTAGATATTGTCATTCACCCTTTTTTTGAGACAGGGTTTTCTGTGTAATAGCCTGGCTGTCTTGGACTCAATTTATAGATCTCTGAAGTAACAGAGATCCGCCTGCCTCTGCCTCTGAAACACTGGGATTAAAGGTGTGCACCACCACACCCGGCTTCGCTCACTCAGTTTTATCATGGTGAAAACTGAGGCATTTGTTCAAGATCACATAACGGGGAAGTGATGGAGCCAGCATCCACACCTGGGCAGTTGGGTCTGAAACCTTCCCTCCTAACCAGGAGGCTGGTCTACTTGCTTAGTCCATTTGTCTCCTAGCACAAAAGAAGTGGTAGTTTTATCCTCATTCTACAGGTAAAGAAGGTATCTGTATATGACAGTGATGCCACTGTCCCTACCCTAGTAGTTTAGCTGGAGACTTGGATGGGGGCTGCTGCTGCTTGTGCTGGTGACATCCTGCTTTGCCTTATTCAGGGAATGTTTTGCAAGCCTCAGCTTGTTGGTGGTGGGAAAAGAGTTTCTAACTAAAAGCGGGTACACCTTTTATCCACAACAGACAACAATGGCTCACCAAGCACCAGACTTGGCCTCAGGAAAATGAGCAGGTCCTAGAAGTCATTTCTGAGATAAGGAAACAATCTTGATTGTTATCAAATGGAAAACTAATCAGTCTCATTCAAGCAAAGCCAGAATATAGAACGATCATTACTATTTACTATACCAGCATTTTCAGCCACCTACTGTGCGGCAAAATCCCTGCTAGATGCTAAAACCCATAACTTGCATGCCACAACCCTCCTTCAAGGGTTGAAGTGTCTCCCCTGGCCCTCAGTAGAATGTCTCTGAAAGGTTCAAATGCAAAGATCCAGGACTTTAGGCAGAGGCAGAGGAATGACAGAGGTGTGACAGGCATGGAAGAGGGAACACACTGCCAGCTATAGGGACACTGCCTACCCTGCAGCTGGGGAAAAAGACAGAACCATACCTATCTATGATTATTTATCTTCAGGATGGGGATCCTAGTTCATGAAGGGCTTACAACAATTAATTGCCTTTCTCCCAAGCATAGAGTGGAGGTGTGGTTAGAAAAGGTACTTTTTAGGAAGTCAAACCCTCAAATACAAATCCTCATTCAGAAACTTCAAAAGTTTCTCTTTGGTGTTAGAGAGATGGCTCAGTTAGTAAAGTGCATGCCTTCTGTGCACAAGGACCTTAACTTTGACCCATGGGCATGGCAATTCCTGTTTGTAATCCCATCATTGGGAAGGTGGGGACTTGTTGGAATCATGATTTAAAGCCAGCCAGCAGACAGCCTGCATCAGAGAACAAGGTAGATAGTATCTCTGGTCTTCATACACACGCACACACACCACATATACACATACCACACGCACATACACACATACCACATACACCACACACACATACACACCACACACACACACATACACCACACACACCACTAACACACACCACATACATACACACACCACACACCACATACACACATAC
>CAJQZJ010034299.1:1339531-1361293 GCA_907164525.1 Lophiomys imhausi | reverse complement strand
ACACATCCACACACATACAGACATACACATATCACTCACACACACACACATACCACAGACCTGTATACACACACACACACACACACACACACACACACACACACACCATAGACCTGTATTATACACATGAACACATCCACACACATACACACGTGCAAGCTCATGTCACATAAGTACACATGCCTGCTTTAAATCATGATTCCTTTTCTCTATCTACACCCAGCTTGAACAAACTCTCCAAAATACACTGATCAGGGAGACCTTCATTGTTACTCTTGGCTTTACTATGTGGATGTTGTAGAGGAAAGGAAGGGAGAAAGCCATTCAGAAGAGCATCACCAGGATTATGCAAATATTTTTTTGTCAACAGTTTCTCTCACTACCAAGTATTTCTATACTGAGGAAATCTGTTTCTAGCTTGTAAAATCTTTGGAGGCATAAGTCCGTAAGAAAGGCTTGGGAAAGGAGCAATGAGAAGCCTCAGCTACAACAACCAGTGAGAGGAGGTTTAACAAAAGACTCCAAAGCCGTTGGCTTGTGAGTCCCAGTAAACTTACACACTCACGATCATTTTGGCACTAGCTAGCTATTAACTCCTTCTATCCCCACCTGCTCTTCACAATGAAGACCCTACATATACTCATTTGGCCGACCCCAAGGATGCCTCTAAAATAGCAATAATCTCTTATCCTTCCGGTGAATAACCCAGATTAACGTAACTCCTCTGTAAAGACAGCATCAACTTCAAAACAAAGCCCTACTTCAAAACAACCCCTATGACCAAATCCCACCCAGACCTGTCCACATATTCAACCTTAGGCCTCTGATACAAGCAACCCACACAATGGTTCTCTGCTCCAGGCAGGTTCTAGTCTCTCAGCAGTAACTATGTAACTCTAACTAGGCGTCAGGGTCACCTGAAGACTTTAGAATGCAGCGTCCTCTACCAAAGCCTAGTAAGTGAGCTATCTAAGAGAGGGCCAGGAATGCATAAGTATCTTTAAAGTTCTAAAATGGTTAGAAGTTAGGCCTCCTTAGTGAAATTATTATGCAGTTCAGCTTAGCATCTAATAGCCCATACAGGATTGGCCTGGCATCCTTTGAAGTTGCCAAGATGGAAACACAAACTGCCCTATTGAAGGGGCATGGCTAAGAAACCAAGAAAACTGTGCAGATGACTTCGGTTGCCATGAGAAACAATGGGACCACTGGACATCGCGAGAGACTTTGTGGACCCTTGAGACCACCAAGGATCGCAAGATGATAATGTGATATATAAGCCAGAAAGCTCCATGCAGCACTCTCTTGCTCCTGCCTTCACTGACTAAGGAGTCATGCTGGAGAAGTAAGTGTATGACAAGGTATAGCATATTCTAGCCATTAGGCCGTAATGGTCATAAACTGAAAGGTGGAGTCCAAGAGAGAAACACTTTTCATTGCAAGTTAGCTTGAGAAATATCCTTTGCCGTAATTCAGCCTATTAAGGCTGGCAGCAAAGCGGGCAGAGTTTGGAAGCCTCTGGGAGTAGCGTTAGGCTATGAAGCCTGTGGAAAAGCTGGCTTCAGTTTGGCAGTTGGAATAGACTGACTTTATAAACCACAATTTGGTGGTTGAAATAAATCGGCCTTGCTAACTGGTAAAGTAAGGCCCAACGGACTTTGAGCTTGAAAGAGACTACCTGATGGGACAGCCGTAAACCAAGTCACCCTGCATGGACCTTTGCTAAAACAATTAATATCCTTTTAATAAAGTTAAAATAATTAATGTTAGCTAGGTGTTCTTAGATAGGTATTAGGGTGTTCTAAGATTATAGACTTTAGATTATAGGTTTTCGGTTATTGGATATAGATGCTTTATAGATATTTGTTAAGTATTAATAAATATAAGTGTTTCAAATAAAAATTTTTGTTACAGTTGAGAGTAATTACTTTCATCCTGATTGTCATGGGTCTTACAAGGGATCTGAAATAAACTCATCCTCAGGATTGAATGAGCAATAAGGCTTTGCTGCACTTGAACTGGAAAAGGTGCCTAAGAGTGGGAATTCAGATATAGCAACGAGATCCACAGAGCTTGTTCCATGAGAATATAGAAATAGCATGTATACATCAAACATCTCATTTCTTAAGTATCCTGTCACATTGTCTCCATAGCATCCCTGTATTGTAAGGTCACAAATCCTATGGATGTAGAGTTTGTTCATCAGGTTCACAAGTGGCCTCTATTTACTTAAAGTCCCATCTCTGTTTTTTTTAGACTCAATAACATCAGACCTAAAACAAAAAAAAAAAACCAAAGGAAAACAAAAAACTAGTGGTATTTCAAATTTGATTTTTTTCAAAGAATCACCTACTCATAAATTAACCACTTTGAAAACTAGTGCAGACTAATTCATCAGCAGGGATTCTTCTGTGTCCAGTGTCTCCTCCATAGGGTCACTATGAAACAATCTGCAGCACTTCAACTCAATAGAAACCCTGGGTGAAGGATGCTAAAAACAGCAATGCACAGTTGTGGGGGTTGAGAAGGACTGAAGGCAAAAGGTAGTGCCTGCAAAGATCTTTCTGGAGTTCTCCATGTGGGCCTCAGCACAATGCCATGGCAGGGTGGCAAGATTCCTTACCCAACAATTCTCAATCTAAGTATTGCAGGATGAAAATCTGTTCTGCACACAAGCACAGCTCTGGGGTTTTCAAATGCCAGGTTCTGCCAGAGGAACCCACTCCTAGTAGCTCATTCAGAATTCTTGAAGATGGTTGCTTGCTAACTCTCCCAGGGCCCAGACCCAAGCGTAGAGAGAATAAAAACTGGGTTAAGGGACTGGGGATTTGATGCGTTGCAGCCTCATTAGCAAGATTTCCAAAACCACTTAGATCTCATTAAAGATCAATGAATTTCTCTCACTCCCTTAGGCAGGGAGTTGGGGAGTCTGGTTACAGCAGGAAGAAGAGGGAGTGACTACACAGCCCCAGAGCTGGGAAAAAAGAAACTGAAGATATTGAGATCAAATATGCCAGAGGGAAGGAAGGCTGGGAACCAAGATAGGATATAAACAAAATGTTCTCCCGTTCGTTTAATAAATACTTACTGAGCCCCTCCTTCCTTAAATTCCACACTCCTCACTGAGGCAGCCTGCATGCAAGCCTCTCACCAAGGATCTTTTCTCCAACACAAGTCTTTAATTCCACTGAGGTTTCTCTATACCACTTCATCTCCTTTCTCATCTATGATGATTCCCACAGTCCAAGAGACTAGAGGAACTAAAGAAGGACGCAGCTTAGACTTAGAACAAGGAACTCATTCCCCCATTGAAATAATTAGGTGTTGCTCTAAATACAAATTTTACTACGTTGAGAATCAGCTGAGATTCTGCTCTTTCTAACATTGCAATGTTCTATGGAGAATGTACCTTTAATTCTCTATGACCCGTTGACGAATTGTCTTTCAGAAAAAAAGAGGTTTATGAATCTTACATTGCTTCTGCAGGGTGAGTGTATGAGGAATGACCAAAGAAACAAGGAATACAGAGGGTATTTGACACTAAGTATCCTTGTCTTTGAAGCAAATAGCAATATGAGGGATTTTAAAACCTATAATTACAATATATATCTCCTGGCCTTTTCATTTGTTCAGTCCCAGATGGGTGTGTGAATTCCTCACCTACACTTGACTCTTGACCGCTTAGGACCTTTTTAAACTTACTTCAGTTGGTTAAGTCTTCACCAGGAAGGCTATTCTGTTAAACAGTAACATTTAATATAGGAAAATGAGAACCACTAACATGAGGAACAATCCTCCTCATAAAATGCATGATGACCTCAGAAGACATGGCAGATTCATGGAATGTGACCTCTTTTGTTTCTCCAAAGAGACTCACATCTCACATGACTATGTAGCATAGAGGTCATTTGGCCAGCTTTCTGAGAGGACCTTGCCTCTGCCTGCCAAATCTTCCCTCAGCAACTCTCTTTTGCTTCTTCTTTCTGTTTGAAATCATGTTTTCTCTTGTTGCCTGTTACTGAGGTCATGGCCCTGGCCACAACACACCTCCCATCCTTGACGGTTGATGCTCAGCTCAAAACAGAAATAGAACCTAGTCAGCCTGTGCTAGACTCTGAGCCTGAAATAAACACTAGATTCACAATTGTTGCATGTTCACAAGGTTTCCATTGGAAATGCACATCAGTCATTTCTCCCATTTCTAAAAAGCCAATTTTCCCCCTCAAAACACACTATGTATGAGCTTTAATGTAAGAGAACCAGTACTTGAATGGTTTACCTGAAACAACTGCACCCATCGTTTAATAGACTTGTTTTAGGAAGATAAACAACGTGTTCCTGATTTGACTTAAAAAAAAAAATAGAAGCAGGCCATTTGTGGCTTACGTCCTCATCTTGGGGTCAGGTTGAGCTCCAGCTGCCAGTGACAAAGCTCATGTGTTCAGCCTTTCAAAACTCCGTAAATGTAAAGGCTCAGCAGTGCAGTACAGTCTGCTAGCTCCATCGGCTAGTCCCAGGCCTCTGATCTTTGTAGTAACAGCAGGCTACTAGGAGAGAGCTTTGCCAGCCCTTCAGTGATGGTAACCGCAGCTCCTCCACTACCCAGATATGCGACTTTGAGCAAGGCAATTAACTAAGCCTGATTTCCTCTCAGTAAAACTGTCACAACGGTGGTATTTGCCTTATGACACTTTTTTTTTTTTAAAGATTATTCATTTATTGGGTATACAGTGTTCTGCTGGCATGTACACATTCACTCCAGAAGAGGGCACCAGATCTCATTGTAGATGGTTGTGAGCCACCATGTGGTTGCTGGGAATTGAACTCAGGATCTTTGGAAGAACAGCCAGTGTTCTTAACCTCTGAGCCATCTCTCCAGCCCAACCTTATGACACTTTTACAAGGGTCTAATTAGCCCGTGCTTGTAGGATGGAAAGTCTGGAATGAAGGAAGACCTGGCCCTGGTTTTGCTGAGTGACAATGCTATCGCTGCTAAGGACAGAGAACCAGCCATCTACTTGTTGCATTTGTCCAGCCCCATGTCTTCCACTGTTACCTCTACCTCATACCTACCAACAGTGTTTGGGCTTCTATCAGGCTCACGAGTCTGTTTCTTCTATGCATTTAGTATGCTCACATGTGCTCAGATCAAGTTCCCAGCAAGCGTCAACAGAATGCTGGCCCCACTGTCTCCATCAGCTGTTTTCTTCTAGCTTCTTCACTGCTGCCAAAGAAGCAAAAGCAAGGAGCCATGGCAGGAAAGAAGGCAGGGGGCAGGCAGGGATCTGAAGCAGCCCCTGGCTGGGCTCCAAGGGTGTCAGAACAGACCATATGGACATCACACTGCATACCTCTGTCTCTAAGGTGAACTCTCTCTAAACCCTAATTCTTTGACCTGCCCCAGGCCCAAAGGATCCCTGGAAAAACTCAAAGCCAGCAATCTCATTTTTCTCTTCTAAGTCAAACTTATCTTCAACCCAGCAGCTCTAAGCCTCTACTTAGATATAGAATGGCATGCCTTTATTTCAGATTTCCACAATTCATTGCAAGATGATGTTTGCATGGAAAGAAAGAAATGGGGGAAAAAAATAAGAAACATGGTTCTTTGGATTTCACAGAGCAAGTGTCCCCTAAAGCCACAGTTCCCCTAGGGGAACCAGCAGACGGTAAGGTAGTCTCATCTAACAAAATGGGTGCCATGATAGAGTCACACCTAACACTTCCAGGAACAAAATAAAGCAAGTTTTCATCCCTACTGTCTTGCCCCTGGAAGGCTGAGGAAACAGCAGCATGGGAGGACCTCTTAAGTCTTGAGTCTGTGAGGGACTCTGTGAGGTACAAGTAGGAAGATAAGAACAGCCGGTAGGATGGGAAAGCTTTAGGACACTTCTGACTCCGCCCCATCACAAACTCAACTCTCACTCTCTCAGAACTTCCATAGCAGACCCACTGCTGCTCCTGGTCTGTCCCATCACCCCTCTCAGGCTGCAGGAGACATTGGCTTTGGTCCAAAAATAAACAACACTCTGACTCATTCAAACTCTGAAAACATCTGTCTGATGAAGCTGCTTTGTAACACTGCCTAAATTCTCTGAAGTCTTGTCTGCTTCACCACACCCACTGAGCCCTCACCGTAACACTGTGAAGAGTTCTTCTGAGATCTCAGGAAGAATGGATCTGCTACATGCTATTAGAGAGGTAAACCAGACCTGTTCTTAATTAGCAATTAATAACAAATTAACATACACAAAAACAAGGACTTCTGCAATTTATATTATCTGTCTCTTGAGATATCTGTAGCTGAGTCTGACCGCTAATCAGTGATCCTTCTGCCTCAGGTTCCTGAATGTTGAATTACAGGAACATGGTACTATACTTGGATTGGTTATATCTTTTAAAGCTGGTCATTTTAATACTTTACAGATCAGCATTCCCTTCCTAGATATATATATACCCAGGAGGAATACTTACACATATATATCAGGGTATAAATAGACTATTTAAGGTTGAACAGCATAATACTAAAAGCTTAGAAACAACTATATATCAATCAACAGTTGGATAAATAAATAATAATATATCAATATAACGAAGTATTATGAAACAGTGAAAATAAATGAAATACAGATATGTTTGACAAGACAGAAAACAATTAGTACTATGATATTGAATAAAAAAGAAAAGTTCCAGAAAGACTTGATATAGTACCTTTTATATAAACCCTTAAAGCATGAAGAAAATAACACATTGTCATGAACCAATAGAGAAGAAAGAAAGAAAAATCAGATGTGAGAAAAGAAGACAGAATAGAGGAAAACGCTTGGCTTCCGGTGTGAGCCACTGGCTAGGTTCTCATTTAGGCCTTGGTGATGGTTACATTGTGGTTCGTGGTTTCATGCACAAAACCAAGCATGGTGGTACAGGCCAGCAATCCCAGAACTCAGTAGTTGAAGGTAATCCTCAGCTACATACAAAGTTTGAGGTTAGTCTGGGACACATGAGCTCCTATGTTAAGAAAATCAAATCAAAAAATAAGATAAATAAAATTTTCACACATCTATAATAAGGATAATACATTAAGTAAATGAGTGAGTAATTGCTTCCCAAAGGTTTGCTGAGCCTCTGTGTTGGATAGAAACCTAACAGGGACATATTTGTAGCAGAGGATGAGAAGGTTCAATACTTCTCATGTGCCCCACCCCCATCCCCACTGTTTCTCTCCCCAGGATGCTCTGAAGCCCCTCTCTACAATAGAATCAAGCTACCATTCAAGATGGCATCTCACACAGAGAAAAAAGAAAAGTCTCAAGGACTCATAACCTCTTATTTAGTGTCATTCTATCAATGACAGTTGTGTCAGGCTTCAACACAACAAGAGTGGCAAATCAGTCATTCTTTGTTCTTTGTTTATTTTGCTGGTGTTGGGTAACAGTTAGGCATTATTACACAATAAACCTGCCTTCTTGCTTGTTGCAACAAATCACCTTAACTTCGATCTCCTTTCTGAGCTACTGTGTCTATACCAGCTTCCTGGAGGTTGGCTTACAGCTGGCCTTGCTGGCATGCATCATCACCTAGCAACAGAGGGGCAGGGTGAAGTGAGCCCAGGAGTCAGGCAGAGGGTGTGGCCTTCTTCTTCTCATCTTATCCAGGGTGGCTTACCAGGTCCTCCCCTCTGTCCACTCCCTACTGGGGCTTAGCAGATTCATCAACAACCCAACAGATGGAGTTGGTTATGACAATGCAGTCCTGTTTCATTAAGCATTTTCAAATCACTCAGGCAAAAGTAAAACTCTCAACACTAAAACAATAGCTTGATTTAGGACTGTTTAGTCTGTGTGTTAAAAAAAAATTACCAACTGATTTAACCATGTGTGCTAAAAGTAGACTTTTTGCACTATTTCCCCTCTAGGGTTGAATGCAATGAGTCTGTGCCTTCTAGAAGCTGAATTTCCATTCAGAAACCTCACATCTTCTCTTTGTTAGTCACGTGAATATCATGAAGATTATTAGGGGGTCCAGGTGGCCAGGGTCAATATTTGAGACCTTGGAGCAAAGGGGCCATCAAGAATGTTTCAGAAGTCTGTGATTGGTGAGAAATGGGCACAGATCCAGGACACCTAGTCCTCAGAACTCCTGCCTCTGCCTTCACCACATCTGCAAAGCCAGGTATACCATATGTGCTTGCTATAAGCAAAGTAAGATTCTGAGGCTGTGAATTTTCTGGCTATAAACAACCAAAATGGCCTGCAGACTGGCTGTAGCACTCCATTTGCAAACTCAGGTGGCAGGGATCCTGGCATGAACCAGCCTAAATCTGTCGTGTTTTAATACATAGAATATATTTCAAACTATTTCTCCGAAGATGCTTCACTGAGAGCCAAACACAGCAAGCAAACCACATTCCCTCCTACCTAGCCCTGGGGCATGCGGGGTCTTGCCAACCTTCCTGAGTTCTCTTCTAAGATGTCCACTTACAGGCTCAAGGGACTCAAAGCTCAGGTCCTAAATAGGACTCCTATCTTGCAATTATCCAAACACATAGGAAACCACTCTGGCTATTTGCCATGATCTCTCTTCCAGAAGATGGTACCTAACTATATAAGAGGATGTCTTTGCACCATAGTACTCAACTATGAAAAGAAAAATGACAGAAAACAACCACAATATTGGCATTTTCTAAGACACTATGTCTGAGAGAGAATATTGTGTTTAAACTTTGCTCTCTTGCCTAGTGTTGACCACAAGTTTCATGGCTCCTATTAACATAAATCAGTCATACTGCATGTTAGGGGCAATGCAGCCAGTTGTCTCCATTCCACAAGGGTACTGACTGCCTAGTGCTGTGCAAATAAAAGAAGACTGAGGTCCACTCCCTCCGCCCTACTCTCAGTGAACAGACAATCATTATGTCCTTCTCTTGCTTGTCTTCTGTAGGCAATTCTGTGTATTCCCTTAAGCCTTAAACACCATGGAGGTTGTTAAACAGAATTGCTTCTAAAATCTGAACATCTCAACTCCATTAAAATTGAGCTTCAATGATGGTTAAAATGACCCCGAATTGTGTCTGTTGGTCTTAGGGTTAGTTAGCACATGAGAACTCTGCGGATTCCCTGACCTTCTGGAGTTAAAGGGGCAGGTACTTAGTCTGAGAGAGTTGAACTGAGGCCTGTGTTTTGAAGGCACTGACATAAGATCCCAAGGGGATCTCGCAGTAGCTCCTCCATGCACGTTAAGAAAATAAGAAATACACAGCAAGATGGATTGTTTTTACAAAGATACAGTGTCTGTGTCTAGCACAATACAAACAACAGGAAATGTGACTTGCTTATTTCTACCCCTGTAAATCCTTCATTTCCTTTCCTCAGAATACCCCAGTGGCATACTAGCTGAGACGAAGTGTCCAGTGCGTGTGTTGTATGCTATTTGTAGCCGGGCGGTGGTCACACACTCCTTTAATCCCAGCACTTGGGAGGCAGAGGCAGGTGGATCACTGTGAGTTCAAGGCCAGCCTGGTCTACAAAGTGAGTCCAGGACAGCCAGAGCTGTTACACAGAGAAACCCTGTCTCGAAAAACCAAAAAAAAAAAAAAAAAGAAATAAGATGTCCCTCAAAACACATCACTGGAATCTGGGCCACAGCTGCTAATATTAGATTACTTTCTAATTATTTATTTTACTTCCTCTTTACACTGTCACCCCAAGACCAACAGATCTAGGTTTTCCCCTGAATACTAATGCTACTGTTCATCAGTATTCTGGAGCTTATGTGTGAGGCTCCATGCACAGAGAGACCAACCACAGGAGGCAGAAAAAAAATGGAAATCCAGACCTTCCAATATCACATTAGCATGTCTCTTCCTACTGTGGTCACAGAAAATCATTCCCTGGTTGTCTCACTCCTTTACCACTTATCAATATGGAGGAAGCCCATACCCCTCGCCTTATTAAATCACCTCTGCTGTAACAGCAGCTGTTCCTGTCAAGTCACCATTTCACTTAAAATTTACTGTCACCCCACGCTCACCAGGAGACCACAGGGGCTTCCTTGAGAATTGAGAAACTACACTCTAAAACACAAGGAGAATGAATGATGCATGAAAGAAAAAAAGATGCCATCTCCCCGAGACATGGCTGCAGTTCACATCAGATGGCTGGTCCTCCTGACAGGAGAGCAGCTCCAAGAGCGAGCTACCCAGGTAGGTGGCCACCAAGATGGGAAAGAAATGTAGGATTATGGCATCATGAGAAATTCTATTTCAATACTTTAAATTTTACCTTGCAGTCAGAGGCTCTACCCACTTTTGGGTGGGTCAAGATGAGAAACTACTTTTAGGAATCATTTTTTATTATTTTAATGTACAGAAAATCGAGCACTGTATATGTAACTCAGTGCAGTGGCACATTCTTTATCCTCTGTCTTTTTCATGGTGGCTTAAACCACAGATTTGAAACCTAGAATGAGTCCAGTGATGGGGAGACTTTTCAACTATCACTGTAGCTGATCCAGATAGCTTTCTCCAAGTTGGCCCAAGCTCCCAGATCTCCCAAGTCATCATGTATGACAATACAGTGGTACATGTCTTCCTGTGAACTAGAAGAACCAGTCTAGTCTTCCATGATGCCGGATCTCTGTCCTTAGGACAAACGACAAGACACCCGACTCATTGGGATGTATGCTCTGCACAGCTGAAATCTGAGATTGCTCCTTTTGATCCAAGATGGTGACAGTGTTAACTCCTATTCAAAGGAAAGATGGCGTCTAAGTAGGACACTCACCTTGCTGGCATCCTGGCTGCTTCCCTCACTGTGTCCTGATCAGCATTTTTCAGCCAACATAAGTAGTTGGGCGACTCTGGCAGCTGTTAGGTCAGGGTGAACTGGTTAATCCCAAGAGGCCCCTCCAGCTGTGCACAGAGGGAGTCCTTTGCCAATGCAGTGGGATATGATGAGCTATGTGGCAAAACCTTTTGGGCTCTTTGGTCAGATGTCCTATGCTGGACATTCTGGAATTCTCTGGCCTTTTCTAAAATCATTTCTTGCCTTCTTCTTCATTACAGTGACCATCAGGGCCACCACCTTCTGCCTAGTGGCTTTCATTCTTTTAGCATCTTGGGCATCTTGAAGGAGAAAATAGGCTACTAAGTTGCCAGGTTTCCTGCCTGGCATAGAGTCCCTCTCTCAGATCAGAGAAGATAGGTGGCAGGTTTTTATGACTACATATTTGTGCATGTAGAGGCCAGAGGACACCCCAGGTATCATCCTCGGGAGGCCATCCACTTCTTTTGAGACATCTTCTGTCACTGCCCGGAAGCTCACCAACTTAGCTAGACTCGGTGACCAATGAGCCACAGAGATCCTGTCTTTCCTTCTCCAGTAGTAAGGTGCCAAGTGCACGCCATTTCTGTGTTGGTCCTGGGAAGCCAGACTCAGGTTCTCACACTTGCAAAGCAAATGTTTTCCTTACTGAGCCATCGCCCCTGACACATATGCATAATGTAGTGACTGTGAGCTCAGTTCCAACAATCCGCCATGCTCTGTCCTCAGGGAGAACCAGTTTCTGGTGATAACCAACCATTTACTGAGCTGCGATCAAATTCCAAACTCTCATCCCAGTCATTTTAAGCAATGTGGCTCATGATTATCAAACAATCATCTATAACAACCGCTTACAAAGAAAACCAGCTCTGAACAACTGAAGAGCTTGCCCAGAGTTACAGCATGAAGAAGTGACCGTCAGACTTGAGCCAGGCTGTGGGACTCACGTCTTTTTCAGGTTACTAACAAACTTTACAACAGTAAATTATGCTGAGTTCACTGGGATTCTGAGGCTGATAAAAAAAAAATGAGGCGAGCCAAAAGTTAAAATGTAGGTGAAGTGCAGGTTTCTCCAGTCAAGGGGAAGTCAAACTCAGAATCGCCAACTTTTACAACACTTGCCATCGGGCATAAGGACCCTGGCCTTGGCAAAGAGGTCAGCCAGGGCAGTGAGCAAGAAACTATAATCCAGATTCAGTGGGTAAAGGCACTTACCACAAAGCCTGACAGCCTGAGTTTGAATCCCCAGGACCCACATGGAGGAGGGAAAGAATGTACTTTCATAAGTTGTCCTCTGGTCCCCAAACAAGAGCCATGGCACACATGCGCTCACACACATACTTACACACATACACAATAAGTTTTAAAAACATAACTTTAAAAAGCAACTAACCTTTCTCTAGCATTTAACATCAAAGATAGGCACATAATCTCCTGCAGGCTTTTAAGCCTCAGTTAGGAATCAGGAAACCTGAGGTTTTCCTCCTGGAATAGTGTCTAAAAACTGTGTACTTATGAAGCATCTTGATTAGCCTACCCTCAGGTCTTTACCTGAGAAAGAAAAGGATTTGGTTTTATATAGTTTCTAAGTTTCTGTCTTGATCTAAGACTCTGATTTTTCAGAACTGATGCTAACCCAACCCATGGCTTCTGAGAGAGAGACAGGATTCATTTTGTGGGAAAAAAAAAAAAAAGAGAATCCAAAACTTAGATGCCTGCCTCACTAAGAGAGTTTCTCTCAACCTCTCCTTCCCTCTCTCCTTTTTCCCTCCCTTCCCCATCTCTTTTTATTCCTTTCTTGACATTGGTTGAGGCGGGATAGAAAGAAACTAGTATGCCTGCTTCTGCCACTCCCTGATGCTGAGTGCCAAGCCTCACTATCTGTTCAATAGGCTTCCTAGAAAAGCCACATGTCCCAAGCTAACCCCAGTCCTGGCACCCATCCTCACCTGTTTGATGCAGGAAAGGAGGGCATGATTTGGTTCATTCGATCCATGTGGTCATGATTAACAGTGCACTTAACCCACTCATCTGGACACCAAAAAGGGTCTGTTGTTGGGGGAAAGCCCCTCTCCTGCCTGCTTTCGGACATCTCCACACAAGGCCACAGTCTCTGTTTTGGCCACCTGCCTGTCACTCATGCCACTCAGCCGGGCACAACACCAAGCCATGCTGCTCTTCTGTACAAAGATGCCCTTGAGTGGAAATTCAGAACACAAGCTCACCATGTTCCATAAGGACAGGAAACCTTTTAAGCCAGCCTTGTGCTAAATCCCTCGGGCTTGGCTGCCTCTCTCTATGAAGCACACAGTTGGATCTCCTTGACAATCTGGAGAAATCCAGTTTTCCCCTCATCCACACTATTCAGCATTGTGCACTTTAAGAGCATTTTAATGTTGTTTATTTCTTCTTTCACCACCTCAAGTTATTTCCTCCTTAAGCACCTTGTTTTTCCATTCTATATTTCCAGGCTCTTCCTTGCCAGGCATATTCATTTCTTCTCATTCTTTCCATCCTTTTTTTACTTTCCTCTGGAAAAAATAAAAAATAAAAATGCGCACACCAACAAGAAAAAAAGCCCTCCTTTTGTATGCCCAGCAAAGCTCTGTCCTCTTTCTTCTTTCTCTTTCTCTGTGCCGTGCATCACTGGCCCCAGAGAAAGGACATTTTCTTCCCACTTGGAAATTACTAAAGACTACTTACTGAATACCCATTTACACATCTGCATGTGCTCACTGCTCTGTGTGTTTTCTTACTACATCCTCACAACCATCGTATTAAGTAGTCGTTTCCCTAAAATGCTCCCTTTCAGGTTTTCATGCGCGTGTAAATCACTCCAAGATCCTGTCAACGTATCAATTCAAAAGGTCTTAATAGAGACCTTAAAATCTGCATCTCTTATATGCTAAGGGGCAATGTCAAAGACAAATGGCTAGGGACCACGTTTGCAAGTTTGACATGTGTTTGTAACAGTGACTGTACTTTCAAGATCAAGAGGTTAAGAAGAGAATTCCAAATACAATGGCATTTTGGTCCCAAATGTTGAACAGTACCCTCTGGCTATAATCCTCTGCTAAAATTAGTCTTTCTTGCAAGGCCAAATAGTTCATTATGAACATCTTTGCACACAAGTGATAACAGTTGCAGAGTGTGTAGCTTGGATCATTAAGTGCAGGGAAGGAAAATGGTACCCAAAGTGGAAGACCATAGTAACAGCTGCTGAGTGTGAAAGAGATGCACTTAGAGGCTACCATGGCAGCCCATCTCAGGAAAGACATCTCTAAAACAGACACAAGCTCCTTCCCACAGGAGGCAATCTCCGCTGTATTGGAAATCGCGTATCTGGAGTTCCCAGTGGCGTGAGAGGGCACACACGTGGTGATTTCTTCTCGTTCATGCTCACAACCACCTTTGGAAGTAGCTAGTACTCTCAGTTTACAGAGAATCAGAACTAAAACCTAGGTAAGATGGTTCCCTGTTCCAAAAATCATTATCAACCCAGAGAAATTCAGTTCAATTCACCCTTCCCATTGCAAGCTCATATTTCTTTTATAACTCCAAAATGGGGAGGGTGGGGAAAGAAAATCAAAAACATAGAAATGGAGTGGCCCACTACAGTTCCAAAGGTGGAGACTAACATCTATCCTTAATGAAAAAAAAAAATTTTAACACATGCAACTCAGAAGAGAATGGTGCTTTTAAAAATAAAACCCATGGCTTTGAATGCCAATGCAGAAAGAAGACAATGTTTAGTAACACAGGAGGGTCTGGATGGCGGGTGGGTGAATCCCTCTATGACATCATTTCTCGATGAACTTCTGGTCTCCTTTATTAGCTTGGAATCCTTGAGAGCAGAGAATGACTGTCCCTGAGACCAGCCAGTCTCTGGAGGAGAAATACTAAAGCTTTGGGTTTGACTACATCCTATCCTACCTCCTCCTGAACTCTCAATATCTATTCTCCATATATCACCCAAAGAATCATTGTATCCATTTCTCCTTCACTGTTATGTCTGTCTTCTCTGACATCTTTTTTTTATGTTTATTTATTACTTCAGGTTACATCTCCATCACAGTGCCTCTTTACAGCCTCACCCTCCCACCCTCTAACCCTCTCCCTTCCATCCCTTCTCTGACATCTTCAACAATGTGTCTTCTCATTAATACAAAAAGAAGGCTGAAGAAAGAGAACAGTTAGAAGAGTACTGGAAAAAAAAAAAAAGAAGAAGAGTACTGGACATGAGTTCAGGTCCCCAGTACCCACATAAAAGATGGGTGCAGTGTGTATATGCCTTTAATTCCAGTGCTGGGGAATCAAAGGCAGGAGAATCCTTGGGGCTTACTGGACAGTTTGCCCAGACTAATGGGTGAGCTCCAGATTCAGTGAGAAACCCAGCCTCAAAATAAGCAATGGAAAAATCCAGCAAGATGGCCCAGCAGATAAAAAGACATGGTGCCAGGCTGGAGAGATGGCTCAGAGGTTAAGAGCACTGGGGCTGATCTTCCTGAGGACCTGAGTTCAATTCCCAGCAACAACATGGTGGCTCACAACCATCTATAATGAGATTTGTGCCCTCTTCTGGCCTGCAGGCATACATGCAGACAGAACCCTGTATACATAATAAATGAATAAAATATTAAAAAAAAAGACATGGTGCCAAGCCTGATAGCCTGAGTTCAATTCCCAGGAAGATGAAAATAGACTGCCACTAGTTGTCCTCTGATTCCATGTGTATGTTATAGCATGTGAACGCATGCACATACACACACACAAACACATACACACTGGGTGTACATGCGTGCACGTGTACAAGTTTTTAGGATGCAATTCTGCAGTTCTAGTTTCCATTTTTTCCCCATTTTCTTTTTTTCACTTTTTCCGTCTTCCCAACAGGCTAGAGTCTTCATTCTCTGGCTTATAATTGAAATACTTCTTTATTCATTAAGTAAATGGCTCACTGAGTAAATCGCTGCTTGACAGCCTTGTGTGCCAGCCACAGTTCTTACTGTCCCCCACAGCTTCCCTCCAGGCCACAGGGAGCCGTTTGGTCATCCTTCCCTCCAAGAGTCTTTTCTTGCACTGGCTCCTTCTCGGTTCAGTTGCTCACCTGCCTCATCTTACAGGGCTGCACCTCTCATGGAGTGTTTGCAGAGCCTTCCTTTTCCACCTTACTGTTCTTTGCCATCCTTAGAGACCTTGTTTGTGCTCTTCCACGCCTGTGGTACCCAGCTTTCAACCTCATTCCTTTGGAGTGGCCCTCGCACTTCCTCCTCGAAGGGTTTCCTCACTTTCTCTAGCTTCATTTATCACTCCTTGGGTAGGAAACGTTACTGCCCTGGATTCATCATTTCCAGCCAGCTCCTAAATATTTCCACCTACCATTTTCTAAGATCAACGAAGTTTTGGCTGACTTTATAATGTCTATTAACAGCATCACTTTTTCTACCCATTCATCTGGGGTTCATTAGCATCATCTGATAATTTAGCCCTTAAGATCTTAGAGATTGAATCCTATACATTTAATCTTCCCAAATTTTCATCTTCTCTTTTTATTCCACTGTCCCTGCTCCCATCATTGTCCAAATCCTTGAATCTTTCAACTGTTTCCCTCTTCCATTCCCACTAACATTTTTCCATGCTCTCCCCCATATTACCCCTCCTCCAAGTCTTCACAACTCAAAACAGAAGGCTAGCCATATCACTTCCTAAACACTTCAAGTTCCTCCCAAATGATGAAGTGCAAATTCCCCATCCTACTATTGGATTGTCTCCAAACAGTGGCCTTAACTTATTTTGCAAATCTTAAGCCTCACATCTGGTTTATTTATTACCCTGTCACCAAATTAGATGTAGCCCATGAATACCCACCATCCTTACCCTCCTCTCAGCCTGGCCTCCTCTGTATCAAACTCAGTTCCCTGTTTTTCTACACTAAGCTCAAATCTCAACGAAGTTCTTGACACACCCACTATCGCCATGAACTCTCTTTCCAGCTCGGAGCCAGGGATCTATACTATTGAGTACCTTCAATTGCTTGCTTGCTCAAGCTCCATTAATTTTTAGTAATTTTCAATAACACGCATGTGCCTCCCTTAGACTGTGGAAGCAAAGGTAATACCTGTATCCATAGATCTGTGAGTAAAAAGTTTCATGGTGGACAAAGCTGCCCCATTTCTTTTTTCCTGTAGTCACTCTAGTTTCAGAAATCTCTGAATGGGGGGAAGCAACTGTGGAATCATATTAATATAGGGTTTTATTGATGGCACTAGTAAAATATTGTCTATTATCTAGTCAAAAATATATAATACTGGGGATAGGGAGATGCCTCAATGAATGATTACTATGCAAGCATGAGGCCCTGAATTCAGATCCCCAGTACCCATAGAAAAAGTTAAGTGTGGCAGGTTCTTTTTATAACCCTGGAGCTGGGCTGTAGAGATAGGCAGATTCCAGGGATTGGCTAGCCAACCAGTCTAGCCAAAAAGGCAAGCTCCAGGTTCAATGATAGTTCTCAAAAATTAAGATGGAGGAGTTGGAGATGGCTCAGTGGTTAAGAGCACTGGCTGTTCTTGTAACACATACAGGTTCAGTTCTCAGCACCCACATGGCAACTCACAGCTGCCTATAAGTTCCAATGTCTTCTTCTGGCCTCCATGGACACTGTATTCATATTGTACATATGCATTCATGCAGGCAAACACTCATAAAACACACACACACACACACACACATATATATATATAAAACTTCATACATGCAGGCAAACACTAATTATATATATATATATATATATATATAATTTCCTGAACTTAAATCTCAAATGTGTGACTTTTAAAAGACTAAGATAAAGAAAGGATTGGGAAGATAGTCCAATATCAACCACTGGGTTCTACAGGAATCCATATGGTCAAGAACACCTGCATATGCATGTGCTTACACACACATACACACACACACACACACACACACACACACACACACACACACACACTACAGAATGCTGACAGTAATATACAAAGCAACAATATCAACTTCAAATATACAAAAGCATGCCAGAATTCAGAGCTAATCACTCAGGACTTTTGATCAAATCAGTGGGAATTCATGTTTAAGAGACTAAATAGGAAGTCTAAAGTGAAGGGCAAATCAGACCTCTCGGTAGAATCCCCTAGGGACTTAGAAAGCACTCAGGATCCTTGTCCTCTTAAGGTTCCAGTTCAGCAAGTCTGGGGTCCAATGCAAAAAAAAAACTGATTTCTAACCATCATCCCAGGTGTCCATTGGAGAGAAAGAAAAGGACAAAAAAAAAATGTATGCTGGTGTTTTTAAACCTTTTATGTGTACTAAATCTATGTGAACACCTTGTTAAAATATAGTCTTAATATGTGATTCTGGGAGAAGAGGGACAAATTCAAATCACTTTTTATACATGCCTGCACTGTGTCTGTGACCCTCCTGTGGACCACAATTTGAGTAGCAACGACTTCCCAACCATGCCTGAAAATCCCTCTGTTTTCCATGTGGGCTCAACTCAACTTTATCACTGAGTTGCCTCCTCTTTAAACATAGGCATTCTGGAGACAGATGCTTGATCACTGAGCTGTACCCTGAGATATAAATCAATAGATGGCTGCAGAATTTTGAAGTAGGATACTGTTTCTAAAATTCCTTCTTGGGGTGAGATGTAAAGAATATGTATCCTTCTTCCTAAGGTCCCAAGGACAAATCAAGATATAATTTCACCAAAGTTCTCGCTGGGGAAACAATGAGTTTATTGAGCATATATAAGGAATTACATATAGGAGTGTAGGTGTTCCCCCTCCTAAAAAACAAACAAACAAACAAAAACCCCATACTGCAAAGTGTCTGTAATACCCAGCAGGGAATGACAGCTTTCCCATAACTGCATAAACAGCTCCCTCTCCCAGTCTTTCCCACCTATATCTTCTAGACTCTCTCTGCTAAATGCCAAGTCCATATGAAATTAGGAAAACATTGCATACAACTTGTTAGGAGAAATGGCTGGAGACTAAGTTGTGGGTCCCATAACCTTTCCCACACCCTCCTATGAAGGAATGTAAACAGTCAACAGGGGCAGCAGAACTCCTGAAGACAGTAGCAGTTTGGTTCAGAGGGTAATCCTATACAACAAAGTCTGCTTTTTTTTTTCCACAAAATTTGTGAGCATGATATACAAATAGGGCTTTATTGCTCATAAATATGCATGCACTTCTTCAAGTCTTGTAGCTCTAGGGAGTTTAGAATAGTTCACCAGTGGGATAGTAGAAGTATTCAGCTACCTGTAGGCTGAACCTGACTCCTCCATCCTCCTGCCCCCAGCCCCAGTCTGTGCCTGGCACACTCATAGTAGAGCCCCGAGAATATGAAATGCTTACACTCTCTTGACCTTATCTCCAACTCTTGGGCTTCCACTCTACAGTTTCAAGATGAATGTATTCAGTAATAAGAAAGTAGTCTTGTGAGTCTCTTGGATCCAATAAATTTGGTCTCTCTAAGTCCCTTAACCCCAAGAAAGCTCTTACTATAAGAAAGCAGGTCAATAAATCCTATCTTTCCAACAAGTTTCCATGACCTAGCCATCTGCATGAAGAGAAATAAACCAAGTTTCACACCTCGAATCAACCCGTTTCTTCCCAACATCTCTCATAATGAGAGCATTAAGGACACAAACAAAAATCCCACCGTTCTGGTCCTTTCCTCCATCACATTAAACAAAGAACCTACACAGCTCCCTGCAGAGTAACAGAGATGATGATGCAATAGAGGGGACACCCACTCACCTTCTCTATTGGCTTAGGCAAAAAGTCAATGCCCCCCAGCCCCCCACACTGCAGGTGTCTCTTGCTGTGACCGCTAGAGTCAGCTTTTCTCATTTAGATCACTTCAGTTGCTTACTAATGATAGATTTGCCCATTCTAGTTTATGATGTCTAATTTCATAAAGGCGTTTTTACTGAATGTTTCTCCTGTGGTTTAAATGTATCCCCCAGAAATCCATATATTAGAAATTTAATCCCTACATAACAGCATTGGGAGGTGGGACCCAGTGAGAGGTGCTTAGGCCACAGTGCTCATCTCTCAAGAAAAGATTCATGGCCTTTTAACAGTCTTCACAGAAGGAAAACATTTTTCTTGCTCTCTTTCTCTTGCCCTTCAACCTTTGGGCTTTTCTTTATAAATTACTCAGACTCAGGTTTTCTGTTATAGTAATCAACACCAAAGAGACTATGGCTCTTTCTAACCCACTATATCCTGTTGTTAGGAGACCAGCTTTTAAGACCCCCAAGCATGGTTTTTATAAGGGTACCACCTACCTATGCTTGCTCCATAGGACAAACATTCCTCTGTAAGAAATTCTCTTCTATTCTTCTGGGATGTCTTTTCCTAAGAGCTCCACCACTGACCAAAAAAACAAAAACAAACAAACAAAAAAACAAAACCTTTCTGTCTAGGTTAGCTAGTAGTCACATGACAGAGACAGCTACTCTCTTAATCTTAGTCATCATACCCAATTCCCTTCATAGAATTGCTTCTTCTAATATTATGGTTCCTGTAAACTCATGACACAAACTGAGCCAGACCAATAACAGTTATAAACGAAAATCTGATATGGTAAAAAGTCTGGACTCTGAGACCACCAGGTTCCTAGGCTGATAAGATGTGACCTGAAACAGCTAATGGCCATCTTGTCATCCATGTGGAAGAGCCATCTGAGAGCAGAGCCAATGCAAAAGAAAATGAGATCTAAACTGCCCAGAATAGTCAGTTACAAATATCAGTATCTTTACTTTCTGTTTACTATTCTAAAGTGAGTTTCTCTTAGTTACAGCTGAACATGACATGGCTGATAGACAGTTCATGAAATGATAACAATAATAAGAGGTCACCTTCATATGGCACTTGCTATGTACCAAGCACTCCCAGTTATGTCTTCTATAATTAATCATTTATTATTTATCAAAATGCTTTGCAACAAGTATTCATCATACTATCTCCACTCAATAGTTAAGAAAATTGAAGCAAAGAGCTTCCTTGAGACATCCTCCTAGCAAGTGATAAGGCCAGGATTTAGAGTCAAGCAATACAGATCTAGATTGAGTTCTCTAAACCATGACTGCTCAAAGAAAGGTCCGTGGATTGGAGCCAGTCTACAAACTATTAACTGTCTGCTTTCCCATAGTTTGAGGAACATTTTTCAACTTTGAGCATACTCAGAGTGCTTTGGACATAAATCACAGCCTTTCTTCAAATGCTCTTAAGTTTCTATGAATAATGTTGGTGTCACTTGGCAATCCCCAAATATATTACTTCTTGACTCAATCCCAATGTGTGTGTGTGTTTTTTTTTTTTAAGTCATTTGCAGTATTTTTAGTTCCCATGACTATGGGTTAGAATGGGATCCTAAGTTCTTAATGGAGTGATTGAGATGACAAAGTGTTATGAGTTAAAGATGTAAAGCTGTAGGAATGGTTAATGATTTCTTCCCACTACATCTTGCCCTAAGCAGGCAGAACAAAGGCAGAGAGATTCAAAACCCCTTCTAACAGAGAAGCTAAGAAGCAAGTGCTAGATTCAAACCAGAGAGTGGTGGGAGGGACCCTAATGAATCTTAGTATGCTTCTGAGCCAGCCTTTGTGTGCAGGCCCGAAGCCCAGCTAGCTACCCAGGAGACTGAAGCAGGATTACAAGGTCAAGGTCTGCCTGAACTTTAGCATCACTTTAAGGGATGCCTGGGTAATTTTGCAAGACTAACTCAGAAATAAAAGTAAAAAGAAGGTTGTGGGAGTTGCTTAGTGGTAGAACACTTACTTGGCATGTATGAAGGTTTGATCTCAAGAAAAGAAAGAAAGAAAGAGAGAGAGAGAGAGAGAGAGAGAGGGAAGGAAGGAAGGAAGGAAGGAAGGAAGGAAGGAAGGAAGGAAGGA
>CAJQZJ010034299.1:1267549-1320971 GCA_907164525.1 Lophiomys imhausi | reverse complement strand
GAACACTCACAGCTCCCAAGGGACTGTTAAAAGTCCCAGGGTAAGGCTCTCTCCCCATTTTTCACAGACACAGAAGCCACTAAACCCGGAATTCGGGAACTCCCATTTGGAGAGGCACCTGGTAAGATCGATCCCAACACACAGCAGGCAGGATCAGAGGCCACTTGGCGTTAGTTCACTAGCCTATTGGACTCCCCACGCCTCAGGTAGAACTTATACCCACTTAAAAAATTTTGCGAGATAGTGGAAGTTTTAGCAAGGAACAAACAGGGGGCTCAGCGGGTGGTCCGCGGCCGCTCGTGAAGCGGAGGGCGGGAGGTTCCAAGAGAGCGCGGAAACCGGGAACACAAAGGCGGGCGGGAGGAGCCGAATCCCGCCCAATCACGGCAGTGCAGCTGGGGAGGGAGCCCGGCTGGCAGGGCCAAATCCCCGCGAAACCCACAGCAGGACAACTGGGGAGAGAGTCAGGCGTGGGCTGGGCCAGGGATCCGCGCACCCACAGCTGAGCTGCTGGGGTGAGAGGTCCACTCAGGCGGCCGGGGGATCCGGGGCACTGTGCACCCACAGTCGAGCAGCCAGGGAGGGAGAGCCACGGCTACACAGACAGGGAGGGAATCAGACTCAGAGGCCAGGCCTGTGACGAGAAGCCTAGTGAGAAACCAGAAATCGGGACCATAGCTGTATTCTGGAAAATCCAGACATATTAGGTGTGGAGCCAGACCCTGTCAGCCTCCGTGACGACAAACAAAGCCCACAGAATCTGTGCCTGGGCAAACAGGTCAATACCATCAGAACCATTACAGGCTGATAACTCAGAGTGCAACATAGAGAAGTCTGAATTGGGAGCAGTGAAACAATACTGGTCCATTACTCACAACCTGGGATTAGGCTGCACCAGCTCACGGTGCCTCAGATGATTAAAACCACAGTGACCCTGAAATCCCCCTGTAAGCAACGACAGATAGCCAAGTAACTCGTCCCCTGCACCAAAGCATCCACTGTGGATCCAAGCACAGAAAACGACAAGAACAGACAGCTAAACATACCCAATGGCCAAAGGTCAAAAAAAAAAAAATAGAAATCAAGGAAATATGACTCCAACAAAGCAGAATTATCCTAACTCATCCAATTCGGATGACCTCACACCAAAAGAATCACATGAAAACGTTGACAATTCTGCATTATGGAAAGTGATAGAGTCCCTGCAAGAAGAACTTAAATCTATGAAGGAATTCAAAGAAGCCACAATTCTACAACTCAAAACAAGGAACACCACCATTAAAGAGCACCAAGCCAAGGTGACAGAGCTTGAACAGGAAAAGGACAAGGCTATGAAATATTTTCATACAAAAACAAGCAAGCTGGAGAAGGAAATGTACAAAACGAACAAAACCATACAAGACATGAAAATAGAAATAGAAACAATAAAGAAAACACAGTCAGAGTTAAAAGAGGAAGTGAAGAACCAAAGGAAAGAGAACAGGAACTACGGATGTGAGTATCAGCAATAGGATGCAAGAGATGGAAGACAGGATCTCAGGCATGGAAGATTCAGTGGAATAAATCAGTACAACATCCAAAGAAAATGAGAAGGCTAAAAAATCTCTCACCCACAACATCCAAGAAATCAAGGACTCAATGAAAAGACGGAACCTAAGAATTATAGGTATAGAGGAAAGAGAGGACTTCCGACTCCAAGGTCCAGGAAATATCTTCAACAAAATCATAGAGGAAAACTTCCCAAACCTGAAAAAAGAGATGCCAATAAAAATCCAAGAGGCTTACAGAACACCAAACAGATTAGACCAGAAAAGAAACTCCTCTCGCCCCATAATAATTGAAACCCCAAATGTACAGAACAAAGAAAGAATATTAAAAGCTGTAAGAGAAAAAGGTCAAGTTACATACAATGGCAGACCCATCAGAATTACACCTGACTTCTCCCCAGAAACGATAAAAGCTAGAAGGGCCTGGTCAGATATACTACAAGTCCTAAGAGATCATAGATGCCCAGCCAGACTACTTTAACCAGCAAAACTCTCTATCAACATAGATGGAGAAAACAAGATATTCCATGACAAAATCAAATTTAAACAATATCTACCCACAAACCCAGCCCTACAGAAAATCCTAGAAGGAAAATCCCAACCCAGAGAAGAAAACTCCACCCAAGAAAACAAAGGGAATAGAAAACCCATCAGCAACTAAACCAAAAGAGGAACAGGACCACCGCCTATACCAAACTAATGGGAAATAACAACCCCAGGTCACTAATATCCATCAACATCAATGGACTCAACTCCCCAATAAAAAGACATAGGGTTACAGAGTGGATCCGCAAGCAAGACCCTTCCTTATGCTGTATACAAGAGACACATCTAACTATGAAAGATAGACACTGCCTCAGAGTAAAGGGCTGGGAAAAGGTTTTCCAAGCAAATGGACCCAGGAAGCAAGCTGGAGTAGCCATCCTAATATCAAACAAAACAGACTTCCAACTGAAGTTAATGAAGAAAGACAAAGAAGGGCACTATATACTCATTAAAGGGAATATTCATCAAGAGGAAATTTCAATACTGAACATCTATGCCCCAAATACAAAGGCACCTACTTTCGTAACAGAAACACTTCTAAAACTTAAAGTGCACGTCGATCACAACACATTAGTAGTGGGAGACTTCAACACCCCACTCACAACAAAGGAAAGATCATCAAGACAGAAGACAAACAGAGAAATATTGAGTCTAACAGAGATCATGAAACAAATGGACCTAACAGATATCTACAGAACGTTTCACCCAAACACAAAGGAATACACCTTTTTCTCAGCACCCCACGGAACCTTCTCCAAAATCGACGACATAATTGGTCACAAAGATAGTCTCAATAGATACAAGAAAACTGAAATAACACCTTGTATCTTATCAGACCACCACGGAATAAAGCTGGTCTTCAACAGTAAAAGAATCAACAGAAAGCCTACACACACATGGAAATTGAACAGCTCCTTACTGGATGACCACTGGGTCAGGGAAGAAATAAAGAAGGAAATCAAAGGCTTCTTAAAATCCAACGACAATGAAGACACAACATACCCAAACCTATGGGATACATTGAAAGCTGTGCTACGAGGAAAGTTCATAGCACTAAGTGCTTTCAAAAAGAAAATTGTGACAGCTCATATTAGTGAACTAACAGCTAAGCTGGGTGAATTGGAAAAAAAAAGAAACAAACACTCCCAAGAAGAGCAGAAGACAGGAAATCATCAAACTTAGAGCTGAAATCAACAACTTAGAATCAAAAAGAACTATACAAAGAATCAATGAAACCAAGAGTTGGTTCTTTGAGAAAATCAACAAAATAGACAGACCCCTAGCCAAATTAACTAAAAGGCAAAGGGAAAGAACACAAATCAACAAAATCAGAAATGAAAAGGGAGAAATAACAACAGACATTGAGGAGATCCAGAAAATATTCGGGCATTACTTTAAAAATCTATATTCCACTAAATTTGAAAACCTAAGCGAAATGGACAATTTCCTCGATAAATTCCACCTACCAAAACTAAATCAAAATCAGATTAACAGCTTAAACAGCCCAATAACACTTAAGGAAATAGAAACAGTCATTAATAATCTCCCAACCAAAAAAAGCCCAGGGCCAGATGGCTTTAGCACGGAATTCTACAGGACCTTCAAAGAGGAACTAACACCATTACTTTTCAAACTCTTCCACCACATAGAAACAGAAAGATCACTGCCAAACTCATTCTATGAGGCCACTGTCATTCTGATTCCTAAACCACACAAAGACCCAACAAAGAAAGAGAACTTCAGACCAATCTCCCTCATGAACATAGATGCAAAAATACTTAATAAAATACTAGCAAACCGAATTCAAGAACACATCAAAAGTATCATACACCATGATCAAGTAGGCTTCATCCCTGGAATGCAGGGATGGTTCAATATACGAAAGTCTATCAATGTAATTCACCACATAAACAAGATGAAAGAAAAAAACCACATGATAATCTCGCTAGATGCAGAAAAAGCATTTGACAAAATCCAACACCCCTTCATGCTAAAAGTTCTGGAGAGAACGGGCATACAAGGACCATACCTAGAAATAATAAAGGCAATATACAGCAAGCCAGTAGCCAACATCAAATTAAATGGAGAGAAGCTTGAAGCATTTCCTCTAAACTCAGGGACAAGACAAGGATGTCCACTTTCACCATATCTCTTCAATATAGTACTTGAAGTCCTTGCTAGAGCAATAAGACAACTAAAGGAGATCAAAGGGATAAAAATTGGAAATGAAGAAGTCAAATTATCCCTATTCGCAGATGATATGTTAGTATACATAAGCGACCCCAAAAACTCCACCAAAGAACTCTTACAGCTGATAAACAACTTCAGCAAGGTGGCTGGATACAAAATTAACTCAAAAAAATCAGAAGCCCTTCTTTATACAACAAACAAATATACCGAGAAAGAAATAAGGGAAACAACCCCCTTCACAATAGCCACAAACAACATAAAATACCTGGGGGTAGCCCTAACCAAGCATGTAAAGGACCTATATAACAAGAACTTCAAGCCCCTGAAGAAAGAAATGGAAGTGGCCTTTAGAAGATGGAAAGATCTCCCATGCTCATGCATAGGTAAGATCAACATAATAAAAATGGCTATCCTACCAAAAGCAATATATAGATTCAATGCAATTCCTATCAAAATACCAACACAATTCTTTATAGACCTGGAAAAAGCTATTCTCAACTTCATATGGAACAACAAAAAGCCCAGAATAGCTATATCAATCCTGTACAATGAAAAAACATCTGGAGGTATCACCATCCCAGATTTCAAGCTGTACTACAGAGCAACAGTAATAAAAACAGCATGGTACTGGTATAGAAACAGACCAGTGGATCAATGGAATCGAATTGAAGACCCAAACATGGATCCACACACCTATGGCCAACTAATCTTTGACAAAGAAGCCAAAAACGCACAATGGAAGAAGGACAGCATCTTCAACAAATGGTGCTGGTCCAACTGGATGTCCACTTGCAAAAGAATGAAATTAGACCCATACCTATCACCTTGTACAAAACTTAATTCCAAGTGGATCAAAGACCTTAACATAAGGCCGGCCACACTAAAGACACTAGAAGAAAAAGTAGGAGAAACCCTAAACTCATTGGCACAGGTGACAACTTCCTGAACAGAACACCAACAGCTCAGGACCTGAGATCAACAATCAATAAATGGGACCTCATGAAACTGTAAAGCTTCTGTAAGGCAAAGCACACTGTCATTCGAACAAAACGGCAACCAACAGACTGGGAGAAAATCTTCACCAACCCCACATCTGATAGAGGGCTATTATCTAAAATCTACAAAGAACTCAAGAAACTAAAAGCCAAGAAACCAAATAATCCAATCAAAAAATGGGAGATGGAGCTAAATAGAGAATTCACAAAGGAGGAATCCCTAAGGGCTGAGAGACACCTGAAGAAATGTTCAACATCCTTAATCATCAGAGAAATGCAACTCAAGACGACCCTGAGATTCCACCTAACACCTGTTAGAATGGCTAAGATAAAGAGCTCAAATGATAGCGCATGCTGGCGAGGGTGTGGAGAAAGGGGTACCCTACTCCATTGCTGGTGGGAGTGCAGGCTTGTGCAACCACTATGGAGGTCTGTCTGGCGATATCTTAGAAATCTAGGAATAACCTTGCCTCAAGACCCAGCCATACCACTTCTGGGTATACACCCAAAGGACCTCTCACGGAGACATAGGGAAGTCTCCTCATCTATGTTCATAGCAGCCTTATTTGTAATAGCTAGAAATTGGAAACAACCCAGATGTCCCTCAACTGAAGAATGGATTAAAAATTGTGGTACATCTATACAATGGAATATTACTCAGCTATCAGAAACAATGAAATCATGCAATTTGCAACCAAATGGATGGATCTAGAGGAGCTCATCCTGAGTGAGCTAACCCAGTCTCAGAATGATGCACATGGCATCTATTCACTTATAGTAGGATTTTAACTACATCGTACAGGATATCTGTACTACAACCAACACACCAAAAGGAACATGGACATAATTTTTTTTTTAATCTTTTTCTTTTTCCTTCTTTTTTTCTTTTTTCTTCTTCCTTTTCCCTTCTCTTTTTCCTCTCTTTTTTTTGTGGATATTCTTTGTTTTTATGGGTTTGTGTGTTTGTTGGTCTTTTTTTTTTAGTATTCCCCCTGTAGCAAGGAGACAACTTTCACTGGCAGTACTGCCTTGTAGGCCCCCGGAGAATGAAGAGGCTCTTGGCCCTCATATGACTCCTGATCTGTGGTGAGAGACTGTTAGGCAGGGACACTCCATCCCAGAGGAACAAGACAGAAGGGTCAGGGGGTAGAGCATGGGAGGGTGGGGCTGGGAAGCGGGAAAAGAGGACAATATGATAAGGATGTAATCTGAAGCAACAAACAAAGAAATTTATTAACTAAAAAAAAAAGGCAGGTGGCAGGGCTGAAACACTGTGAATGGAATAGAGGATACAGCCATTTGGCCGGGTTTTGCAGACCTCCAGGTGTCGAGAAGACGTGGAGCTAAGGTAAAATACATGAGTATTGTGGTATTGGCCCATGCCTTTGACATCAGTGGAGACGGGGGGAGCACCGTAGAGTTGGTGGTCTTATATATTCTGGAGTCATACAGAGCAGGGTGGTGAGGGTGCATACTCTTGATCCCACCATTCAAGAAGAGTACACCCTTGGTCCCAGCTCCCAGCACACTGGAGACAGAAACGGGCAGATCCCGGAGCTCAGGGTCAGTCTGATGCTGGGCAAACTCTAAATAGAGAAAGACTTCGATCCAGGAGTGGTGGAACACATCTTTGATCCCTTCAGATGAGAAACACAGGTCTCTAATCCCAATAATTAGAGTTCAGAGACACACACATGGGATTTGGAGGGACCTAGGTTTGGAGATTACTTACAAAAGGCCTTCTCCTTCTCGATGCAGGCAGATTGTCCTTTGGGATCTCAAAATATATACACCAGAGCTGGTTTAGCTCCAAGATGACAGAATGATTTCTTCTTTAACCCGGATTGAAAGATAACGCTTTGTATGTTGTCGGAAGGCCAAATTGCTTCAGGAGAAGTACTACCTAGCCCCCCACCCCCCCAAAAAAAGAGGGCAATTGTCCCAGGGTTGGGATTGGGGCAGGGCTTTGTTCTTATCTTTCCAGGAGAATCGAAGCGTCCATTAGGGGAGCCCGGGGACGGCTGGACAGCGGAAACCTCAGCAGAGAGCAGAATCAGGCACCAAGGAGGAGGAGTGACCCAGTTGATTCTGCCTGGCAGACTTCCTCAATAGCTGTCTCCATCGGGGGCCTGCAACCACCACGGCAATCCAGTGTCTCTGGGACTGTTCAGCTCTACACAATGCCCCAGCAGGAACCTCAGTGAAGCCTGCAAGATCAGCTTCTGCCTACAAACCCCTTAGGTCATCTAAACAGCTGAGAACAGAAGGACTGAACATAAAAGGAGTGTACTAACATTTTTAACCATTTTTTCCATTTGGGTTCGGGCCCCAAACAGGTCTACTACAACCCAAATCAGCAGGAAGTCACTTTAAGAGAGCGATGTCCCATGCCCAGAGGGTGGGGAAGGTGTTTCTCCGCCCTTCTTTTTGGTTATTTGAAGGATAACTGAAAACTCCGATATTTAGGGGAAGAGATTACAAGCTGATAAATGCTCCTGTTTAATGGGTTTTTGAGGTTAGCCCCAGGGACTTCCTACTTTTCCTTTTCTGTATCCTTCTTCCTCTCCTATGTAGGAGTGCATAGGCTTGAGAAAAATGAGATATAGACATAGCACAGGAAGGTCCAAGATGAATGGGCAGATTATTGAATATGCCCTTATATCTTTGTATATTGATACAAAATTAGTAGTTTATTTGGCTAAAGTGGTATTGACCATTGTTTAATGTGCAAAAATATGATTGTATTGGATTACATCGGTATTGATCTTTGTATATTGATACAAAATTAAGATTATGGTTGGCCACAATGGTATTGACCCTTGTATATGGACGTAATATTAAGATTGTATTGGGCTACATAGGCATTGATCTTTGTATATTGATACATAATTAAGAGTATATTTAACCACAATTGAATAGATCTTTGTATATTGATACAAAATAAAGGTAACGCTTCCTAATGTTATCATACCTAGAGATACTTAAAAATAAAATGTGAAGCTCTGGCCTCTTGATACCAACCGTCTAAAACGGTCTAGGATAGTTAAGTAAAACAAACTCCTAGTCATGCAAACATGTCACTTTGTTAGCTACTATGACAGTCTATCACAGATATTCTCTAAACTACCCAGTAATCAAGTTGCTAAGAGACAAGCAACATTTGCTTATCTAAATACAAGAGATGGATAGGGCATCTTCAAAAACCCCAAGAGATCTGCAGAATATGGCATTCAAAGATGTTATCTTAAATCAAGATTTTCTTTTTTTTTTTGATATCGAGACATATCAGCGCCTGACAGCACCCCCTATTCTACTCCAAGTAGAAGATAAGCATCGAAGAACCTCCACTGTAAGATGGTTGAATTAGTGGCAAGCCTATCTCTTGGCATGAAAAAACCCCTTGCACTAACTGCAGACAGACTGCTGTCCAAAAAGGACAAAACTTGGTAGCAGGGAAGTCGACAGCCTAACTCTGCCAAGACAGGGTAGGTAAATCCTTCATAATCCCTGCTCTACAACAAATGTCTGTCATAGAAACAGGACCCAAAGGCTGAAGACTGATGTAGGAATGTATGGAAAGAAAATGGGAACTGTCCAGGCAGTCATTGGTATGTTCTTTCTTAGTTTTGGAAGCTGCAGACCCTGCACTTCCTATATAAGCAAATATATTTATCCCTCTCAGGTCTCTGAGGTGGTTGAAGAATAGACAGCTAGAGTCTCATAGCTAAATTTTGAGTTGTTTAGGAATCAAGAGGGTGTTATAGATCTAAGAAGATATTCTTAAAAGTTTGTTGCAAGTTAGTATGAATGTTGAGTCAGATATAGACCTTTAAACACATGGAGATGGTTAGATAGTAGAATGTTAAAGTCAGGGGCCAAGTATGTATAAACTGGACATTGGGAAGGTATACTGGGCCATTTAACTCTCATAAATGTGGCATATTTATATCTGTTGTTTTGTATAATACTTACTGTTATAAGAGAAGGAACCATCTGTTGGACTGAAAGAGGAAACTTCTGGGGGGAAGAGGGTGGAAGGGCGGGATAGGAAGGGGGAATAGGGAGGGGTTTGTGACTGAGATGTAACTTGAAGAAAAAAAATAAAGTATTTATTTAAAAAAAAAAAAAAAGAAACTACACTGAATCCTGACTGTAAAAAGACAAGTGTGTCTCTGTGTCTATATCTGCTTTTTGTGCCTTTTCTTGGGCTCTTTTCCTTCTGTTTGTTTGTTTTGTCCTTTTCTGATGTGTTAGTTTTTGTTTTATCTCAGTATATTATATTTATTATATTATTATATTATGTTATAAGCTCTTAGAAGCCTGTTTGTTTTCTAATGACAACTAGGAAGGGGGGTGGACCCAGATCCAGATTTGGGGAGAGGAGGAACTGAGAGGAATAGAGAGAGGGGAAACCATAATCAGGATATATTATGTGAGAAAAAATTATTTTTCATAAAGGCAGGGAGCTATACTGCCTTGGTATCACTCTCAAATTCTAAAGTCAAGAATTCTTCCTGTGAACATTGTGAAAATGCTTATATCTGTGATGAACTTCCATGGAAACCACAGCTAAAGAGTGCCAAGTCTGGATCTGTCTGACTCTCACCTCTTATGTTTTCTTCAAACATATACCAGAGACCAACATTTTCACAGAGCCTCACTACTATTAGATGCTTAGGTAGCAATTTTTATATTTCTTCTCTTTCTATTTCATTCCTTTTTTCCTTTTTATCAAAATAGAGACAGATTCCTATATTTTAAAAATAAAATAAAATGAGAAGTCAAGCATGGTGGTGCATACCTTTAATCTTAGCATTCAGGAGCCAGAGGCAGCCTGATCTCTACAAGTTCAAGACCAACCTGGTCTACATAGCAAGTTCCAGGACAGCCACTACTACATAGAGAGACCTTGTCAAAAGCAACCAAACAAACAAATATTACATTTCAATCCTTTCTACCTCCCCCCTGCTCTCCCTCCTCATGCGTTTGCTTCTCTATTTTTATTCTTTCTTCCTCCAGGCATGCAAAGATATTCAACAACTAACATAGAAGAAAATCCCTCTGTGGTATTTGGTTCCCACACCGCCTGTGGTGATGTGCTGACTAGATGTTATGTCAATTTCAGACAGTCTAGAATCAGCTGAGAGGAGGAAACTTCGATTGAGGAAATGTCTCCATAAGCAACCCTATAGAGCATTTTCTTAATTAGTGATTAATCTAGGACAGCCCAGCCCATGGCGGGTGGTGCTATCCCTGGGCAGGTGGTCCTGGGTGATAGAAGAAAGCAGGCTGAGCAAGCCAGTAAGCAGCACCCTTCCATGTCCCTGTATCAGTTCCTGCCTCCTAGGTACCTGCCCTGTTTGAGTCCCTACCTTGGCTTGCTTCCGTGGACTGTGATCCAGGATGTATAAGCCAAATAAACTCTTTCCTCCCCAACTTGTTCTTGATCATGGTGTTCTATCAAAGCATTAGAAAAGTAACTAAGACATGTATTTTGAATGAGAATAACCGCCCCCCATCCAGACTTAACACAGGACTTTCCTTGGCTACCATCTCCCAAATAACAACACGGAGACTTTTTATTAATTGTTAAAGCTTGGCCATAACTTTGGCTTGTTCCCAACTAGCTCTTTCTAAAATTGTCCCATTTGTATTCATCTATGTTCTGCAATGAAGTTCATTACCTTTCCTCAGCATCAGCACCTGTTTCTTCCTCCCGGTCTGGGTGGCAACTCCTCCCCAGCCTGATTCTTTCCCAGAATTCCTGCCCCTGCCCAGAAGTCCTGCCTATCCCCTCCTGCCTCAGCTATTGACTGTTCAGGTCTTTATTAACCAATCAGAGGTGTTGGAGGAAGTGTTTACAAACTATGATGCAGTCAAAGAATACTAATACCAAAGTCCAGCCTGCAATCAGATCTCTGCAGGTACAGAAATCACTATTTGAATAATACAAAGACAATCTTCACACAGTGCACAAAAAAGATCACCCTGACACAGACTAATGTTTGAATACTTGGTCTCCAGATGGTGGAACTTTTTAGGAAGGATTATGTTGGAGGAGATACGTCACTAGGGGGTGGGGGGCAGGCTTTGAGTTTTCAAAAGACTCATGCCATTCCTAGTGTCCTCTGTCTGCCCTCACCCATTTTTAAATGAGGAAATAGTTGAGACAGAGTTGAGGTACTTTGTATTGCAAGTGACAAAAAACCTAATCTCACCTACCTTAAGGAATGAATGTTGTATGGGTTCACAAAACTGCAGAGTCCACATCGGATCTTGCCATTCAGAGGAGTTTGGTGCAGCCATCATGTCTTTAGGTCCCTCCTCTACCAATTCTTCCTGTGGATAAGCTTCAATCTATACCCACAGAGGGAGAGTCCTAGCTAATTCAGGTGGTAGTTTCTTAACTCCCAGCCTAGCAAAGAGAAAATCAGCTTCCTCTACAGTTAAAATAGCAGTGCCCAAAATAAGTTTCTTTTGCTTTCACTGCCCTCCTTTGAATCACATCATGTCCATGTATGAGGAATGACAAGAAAATGGACAGCACAAACTGGCTTGTTTTATTCCAGTTGCACAGGCTGCTCTCCTGGGCCCAGGGTTGAAGTCAGCCTACATGAAGCACAGGGTTTGAAAACGAGGAAAGGTACTATCAAAGTACAAGTGGGCCCCCAAGTAGGTTGTGTAGCACTGACTGTCAAAACCAACAGACATTCATGGAGGTGCTTCGGAGAGGACTAGAAGAGTTTTTTGGAGCCAAGTTGTGAAGGAGGAGTAGAAATTTGACAGGCCTAGGAAGTTGTGATGAGAGCAAACAGACCATCCAAAGTGGGTCAAAATACTACAGGCAGAGTAGGACGGCTTTTCACCAATTGTCAACTTGACTAGATTTAGAATTGCCGTGTAAACACACCTCTTGTGTGTGTTTGTAAGGATTGTTTCTGGAAAAGCTTAATTAATGAAAGAAGGCCTACCCTAACTGTAGACTGCATCATCCCATAAGCTAGGGCCTAAACTGAATTGAAAGTGAAAGCAAGCTGAGGATCAGTATGTACTGCTCTCTACTTCCTAACCCTGGGTGTTTTATGCCCAACTGCCCCACATAGTGATGAGTCCCCACTGTGAAGGACTGTACCCTCAAACTGTCAGTCAAAATGAAACTGTCCACTCTTAGGTTGCTTATCAGGCATCTGGTCACCACACCAAGAATAACCCAAACGATCTGTGAGTGTGCCTCTGGGAAATTATTATCATCGAGGCTATAAAAATGGGTTGCTTCTGTCCTGAGTTCTGTTGATAGTAATGGAGGCCCAGCTGAGGGCACCATGTTTGATCCAGTTTCTTGCCTTGTCATGCTTAGTCATTTCCTTTAATACAGGTTATACTTACCTGGCAGGGGAGATACCATGATCACGAAGGTGGTTTTCCCAGGGCGAGGCTTATCCATTGCACTCCTTTAATACAGGCTCACTTCCCATTAAAAAAAAAAAAAAAAAAAATTGGCTGCTCAGCAGTTAGCAGCATTTACTGTTCTTGTAGAGGTCCTGGGTTCAGTTGCCATCACCCACATGGTGACTCATAACCATCTGTAATTCCAGTTCCAGGAGATCTGAGGCCCTCTTCTGGCCTTCCATGGGCACCAGGCATGCATATGGTACATATACATACATGTATGCAAAACACCCATACACATAACATAAAAATAAATCTTTGGAGAAAAAAAAAGGCTAATCACAGCAATGGGGAGATTTTTCCTGTATGAGATTAAGGAACTAAATTCAGATCTCCAGCAGGACATGATGGCATACAGCTGTAACCCTAGTGCTGGAAAGAGGAAAGAAAGGAGGCAGGGGCAAGTGTACCCACAGGGCACTCTGGCTAGCCAGCTAACTGAAATGACAAGGTTCCATAAGAAGCCTAATCTTATAAATTCAGAGAGAAAGTAATAGAAGAAGACCCCTGGGCTGGCTAGTTTTATGTCAACATAACAGAAGCTAAAGTCATGTGAGAGGAGGGAACCTCAACCGACAAAATGCCTCCATAAGATCTGGCTGTAAGCCGGGTGTGGTGGCGCACACCTTTAATCCCAGCACTTGGGAGGCAGAGCCAGGTGGATCTCTGTGAGTTCAAGGCCAACCTGGTCTACAGAGTGAGTCCAGGACAGCCAGGGCTACACAGAGAAACCCTGTCTCAAAAGACCAAAAAAAAAAAAACAAGATCTGGCTGTAGACAAGCCTGTAGGACATTGTCTTAATTAGTGATTGATGGGGAAGGGCCCAGTGCCCAGCCCTTTGTGGGTGGTGTCATCCCCAGGCTGGTGGTCCTAGGTGATACAAGAAAGCAGGCTAAGAGCAAGCCAGTTAGCAGCACCCCTCCATGGACTCTACATCAGCTTCTGCCTCGGGTTCCTGCATCCTGACCTGTTTGAGCTCCTACAAGCCAAACAAACCCTTTCCTCCCCAAATTGCTCTGGGAAGATAGATTAGTGGGCCTGATTCAGGATGCAAGAAACAGAGATGTTTCTAACTTAGAAGACAGACATCACAGTATGGAATGCTAATTCACGAAAATAAATAATGCTACTAAAAGGTGTAAATAAATAATTTTAAAGAAGGGATGCGTGAAGACTGGTTATTATATTATCTCTGAATCTTTGATCTAAGTTTCCACCTCAAGTTCTAAAAGAAAAACATCTATTAGCAATTTTAGTTATCTTTAGAATTTATGGTGAATCTGCTGTGATGAAAAGACCCATTTGCAAGCTCATCCTCTAGCCTCCCAGTGACCCCACCCCCACCCCCAGGCTGCATCTGTTCCACGTAGGTTATTTATGATGCAGCTGTCTGAGCAGTTGGGATCTTCATGGTTCTCCATCACAACACAAAACAAACAATTCCCCACCACCACCACCTTGGCTCCTCTGTGTTTTAAACTCGAAAAAAAATGACATATGAAGGAGAAAGGCCTCCAGTCACCCATTCAAGTCTGAAATGACACAGCCAAGGTCAGTCTTAGAGTACTGAAAATCTCACGGTGACACGTGCTCTCTAAAAAGTGAATTTTCTGATGACGGAGTCCATCTGAAACCACCCTGGTATTTATTTGTTTCCGTGTTTGTGAATGACCTCCCTACAGGATATCCTCTGTAAGCTTTGCAGCTGCTGATAATGAGTGTCTGCCCAAGTGTGGATTTCTTTTACAAACACATTATGATCTACCAAACATATTGGCTGGCAAAGAATTTGTATATTCCGTGACTTGTAGTGTCCTTTCTCCTAACGATTCTGAAGCCACCAAACAAACTCACATTGTTCCTGCTCTCTCTTCAGGAAAGAGCTGAAAGGTTGACTTTGTCTGGGAGATGACAGGATTAAACTGCTTTATGCTGAATCCACAGTAAGGAGCTGGGAGCTGTTTTCTAGATGAATCAGCTGATTCTTTGTGCTTTACAAGTAAGTGAAAATGCAAGAAAATAGCTCATCTAATCAATATTTGATGGCAAAAAAAACCTAGGGGGAAAATTAAGGCTTTAAGTCAGCTACACAGCCTTCAAGCCATAAGGAGTCAGATCACTCACTCTGGAGTTTAAAATAGGAGCTGTGCTTCCAGGAGAGGGGCAGATGGATGCTGGATTCTGAATAAAGAATGGCTCCCAGGTCGGGGTTCAGATCTCTCTCAAGTCATTCCACCCAAGAGAGCCCAGAGAAGGACATGTGGGTTATCAGACTGCTCCCCATAGCATCTGTCCAAGCACAGGGTCCAGTGAAACTAGATCTAGCCTGAGAGCCTCAGACCACCATGCCCAAAGCCCTGTTAGAACAAACCGGGGCTGCAAATGGGCCGGAGAGGTTACCGGCAGCACTCACCCTCAGCTAAAACTTCTTTCCAGCTGGGCAGAAAATTGTAAAAGCTTTTTATACTTTGGGCACCTCTGTCTTCTGGAAGCATAAGCTCCCCACTGCTTGAAGATTAAGAAGGTGCAAGCTCTCTGTGTCAGTTCCCTTCGGTTTCACTATTGTGTTCTTTCAACCGGATCTCTGCTTTGGTTGCTTTTGTTTGGTACTGAGAGGATAAATTAAGATCGAGGGGCAGGGTACCTTTGGCGGCCGGTACCAAGGCGTACCCCTGAGAAATTACACCAAGCAACAGATCTAGTGTAAGAAGTTTGGGATGGGGGCGGTGGAGAGTGAAAGGAGAGTGGGGACAGGAAGGAAGGATGGAGGCAGACAGACAGGGAGACAGAGAGAGGAAACCAGAGAAGACAGAGAAAAACTCAGAAGAGGACTAGGAGAGAGACAGGAAAGAGAGATATCGGGGTGACTTGGGGGGCCTTTTAACAGCACACCCGGGGCGCCTGGAGGTGGAAGGTGTAAAGCAGCTTTCTCCTTTGTTGTGTTTCTTCTCGATTTTACTTTCTTTAAATTTTTTTTTTTTACAATTTCTCTTCTCTTGATTCACTCATTTCAGTTTTTTAATCTCATTTGAAGCATTAATGTTTGAGCTACCAGAAATCTGAACACTTACAAAATTCAGACAGAGAAGATACCCTTCAACTAAATAAGCATAATTGAGACCATCACTAGATAAAATTTCTTTTTTTTTTTTTTTTTTGGTTTTTCGAGACAAGGTTTCTCTGTGTAGCCCTGGCTGTCCTGGACTCACTTTGTAGACCAGGCTGGCCTCGAACTCACAAAGATCCACCTGCCTCTGCCTCCCAAGTGCTGGGATTAAAGGCGTGCGCCACCACCGCCCGGCTAGATAAAATTTCTTAAAGTTTAGTCCAAATATTATCAAGAAATGGTATTGGAAGTTAGGGGTGGTAATTAATAGCAGCCTCTGGAGGGACTGAGCCAGCAGAGTCCTGAACTTAAGTTAAGGCTAACATGAATGACCTAGGGCAACCCCATGCCCAGAACCAAACCAAACAAATAAGTTATAGACGTATAAATACAGGTTAGCAAAGCTACAACCAGAGTCACTCCTTCAGGTTCATATTTATTCAACACTTCAATCAGCAAGATGCTGCTGACTGTTCTCTTGTCCTGGTGGAACCCCGTTAATGTATGTGATTTGGGGCATTTTGACCGTCCTCTAAGAACTCCCACCATGCCTAAAATATCCCTTGAGCTATCGATGATTTAAAAAAACAAAACAAAACGACAAAGCAGGGAAGAGTTGCCAGGGTCTAGCAACAGCTCACCTATGTCTCCTCAAAAGCATGAGTTACCTAGCTATTTAATCAAATTAGATTGTCGATGTTTGCGGTCACGGAAAAGATAAGGAGGAAAGCATTATCAGTCATACTCTGAAAGGAGGACCTTGGGATGTTAGACAGACCTCATCACTCTGTTACTTGGGCTGCAAGGAACAGAAACAGAAATGCAGAAATGCTACTTAGACCAGCATAACTGAAGGAGAGATTGATTAGTCAAAAAAAAAAAAAAAAAAAAAAAAGCTAAGGACCAAACTGAAAGGCAGGAGCCCTTGAAATAAGCAGCCACACACAGCTCAGCCTCTGATGAGGTTTCTTCAGACCCCTCACTGCCTGTAAGGTCCTCCCATTTAGCTGCCAGTGAACTCCAAGAGTTTTCTTCTGAGGAGCTGCGTTGCCACTGGCACTTCCAGGGAAGGATGGGTTCTCTTCTTCAGACTCCAAACTAGATCTACAAACTAAAAGTTTCAATAAAAACTTCCCTTAAGAGCCGGGCGGTGGTGGCGCACGCCTTTAATCCCAGCACTTGGGAGGCAGAGGCAGGCGGATCTTTGTGAGTTCGAGGCCAGCCTGGTCTACAAAGCGAGTCCAGGACAGCCAGAGATATTCAGAGAAACCCTGTCTCGAAAAACCAAAAAAAAAAAAAAAAAAAAAACTTCCCTTAAGTGTCTTAGCTGCCCTCTATCAAATGAGATTACAGAATAGGTAGACTCAAGTCCACGCCATGACCCCTGAAGAAACATTCCTCGGTTCCCAAGATAACACTGAAAACAGGAACCAGGGGTTAAGGGCTAAACCACAGACAGGGCAGAAACTCTCAAAACTGCTCACCTACTCCCCGTCTTGCTTTTAAGGGGCCAAAGTCTGAAGTAATTTTCATAATTCTAGCAAATATTTTTGTAATATCATCTCATTAAAGATTAGGTGTTATTGAAAAAAATTTAAAGGAAGGATAAAGTAGAGATTGTATATTTTAAAACATACGCACACAGGAGGCTTTTGTATTATTATCTTATTAAGCACGTGGGTCCTCTCCTAGAGGACTGACTGCCAGTTAGCAGTCTGTCTACCTGCCACACAGGAGTTAATGCTGAAGGTGACTTTAAGTTCCCCTTGATGGCACAAGAGATAAGCTGTTTGTCGGGTTTATTTCCATGAGGAATTATGCTGAAGGTTATCCCGCAGTCAAATAAACTTTTTTTCTTAGGGGATATGTAGAAAGGGGTCCAGAGGACTGGAGGGGCCCTGTTTTTCATTGAACAAAGTGATGTTGTTCTGAGGTTAAGTCTGTATGACCCGAAGTAGAGGCTGGTATGCAAAGAGTCATGCATTGATTTAAACAATAATAAATTGTGGTGCAGCGGTGGAGGGGAAGTCTGTTCCCTCAAGGACACTGAAGACCATGCAGTCCCACTGCTGTGGTTTCAAATAAACCTTGTGCTTGTCACATTTGAGGCCTGGAGCTATACTAGGAACTTTCAGAAACCAATACTTCATCCAAGCCAGTAAGTTACGATGCTTATAAAACAACCCTTAAAATTCCAAATGGCTAAGTAAATAAATGGAATATAAATCACCATAAATAGCCAATAAAATACAGAACTTAACAGTCAAATAATAAGTTTTTAGATCATAAAAGTCTGCCACACACACAATATGGTGATTTGAGTGTGTGTTATCCAGGATCCAGAGTCTTTTAACAAGACAGTTTAGGAGAGGGCTCATCATTGCAGCGCGCATGAGACCCACGGGGGCAGGTGTGGTCTGTAAACAAGTAAAACACACATTACTGTTCAGCAATTATTTTTGAGTTAATTAATTGCTTCAGAGGTTGCTCAGTTGATGACTACAAACATGCACGTGCATGCACTATCTTCCAGTAAAGACTGCACGGTTCCACCAGTTCCTATGTGGCACTTTTCAAATATGGGGGTAGCAACTTCAATTTTCCAAACAGCAAACAGTCCTTGCTCTCTGGGACCCTCCCTGGTTAATGTTGGAGCGCTTTCAGTCCCTGCCTTACTAGTATGATTTTCTGCCCCACCAGCACAGAAGCCTCATAGAAGTGAGAACCTATCTGACCACCCAAATGTGTTCCTGTCCCTGAGCCCCTCTAAGCCCCATGTGCCCTAAGATATCTCTTTAAGGCTTTTACGATGGCTGTAGTCACATCCATGTGGTTGCCCTCCATTGATGACCTGGATATCCAGCCGATGACACTCTCGGAGGTTATCTGTGGCTATGGGGCCCTCTTCATCCCAGAAGATCCTTTTAAGCCTCCCGACTAAATGAGAATGGCAACAGTCCACTTGAAATGAACAGGTAATTCCTGACATTTCTCTGAAGCTTTACATCTGAACACTGTTCAGGCAATGCACTGAGTGAGAAGAGCTAAAAACTGAACCACTTGCTGGCCTCTCCATCCAGTGTAATACGCAGCTGCATCCAAGGGAAATCTCCCTTGTTCTTTCTTTCTAAAGTTACTCATCAGCCACAAGCTGGTGGTTCACCCATCCTGAGGATGCTCTTTGGGGCTTATGGGCCTTTGTTCCTTGAAAGCTTCGCACTCCTTCATTCATTCTTTATGACCCAGCAAATGCCTCCCTGTCTCTGAGACATCTGTGCCCCTCACAGACTTGATCCTAGCCCATTAAACACATTTTGTCTTATTTAAATTATCTGGGCTTTCTATATCTGGTGAAATCAGAGGCTCAGAAAAAAAAAATTTTTGGCTTATTCTCCTTGTATGAACTCACCAAACTCTGGTGTTTACTCTAGGGAAGTAACTCCAAAAGTAAAGGATTCCCCAGTAGGGTTTGAGCTTGAGCACAGAGGCACAGCCCTGTGTGGAATGTGAAGTGACTCTTTGAAAACATTAACAAGGAAAAAAAGGAAGACAGAACAGATGCTGTTAGCCAAGATGTTGGCACTGGGAGAGATTCATCTGATCTGTTTTCTGTTTCCAGCGCCACCTCTCACACTTGAGTGCCACCAAGTCTGGAGCCTTCTGGGTTCTGCAGCATACTTCAAGGTGCTGGTTGTTGGCTTGTCCATCTGCTCACACTGTTCTCCACTTTCTGAAGTCAATTCCTTTGTACTCATCTGTTTCCATCTTCCAGGGGCTGTGATACTTCTTACATGGTGCAGTTAGCCTCATTGGTAATCATTGTTCTTTGGTATGTGTGGTGTTTTGAATAAGAAAGGCCCCCATAGACTCATGTGTGTGAATGCTTGGCCCATAGGGAGTGGTACTATTAGGTGGTGTGGCCTTTGGAGGATAAGTGTGGCCTTGTTGGGGGAAGTGTGTCACTGTGGAGGTGGGCTTTGAGTCTCCTATGCTCAAGCTAGGCCTAGTAGGACAGTCTCCTTCTGCTGCCTGCTGACCAACATGTAGAACTCTCAGCTTCTTCTCCTGTATCATGTCTGCCTTGATGCTTCTTGCCATGATGATGATAGACTTTCACCACTGAAAGTTTAACCCAGCCCCATTTCAATATTTTCCTTTATAAGAGTGCAATGGTCAGCCGGGCGGTGGTGGCGCACACCTTTAATCCCAGCACTCGGGAGGCAGAGGCAGGCGGATCACTGTGAGTTCGAGGCCAGCCTGGTCTACAAAGTGAGTCCAAGACAGCCAAGGATACACAGAGAAACCCTGTCTCGAAAAACCAAAAAAAAAAAAAAAAAAAAAAAAAAAAAAGAGTGCAATGGTCATGGTGGCTTTTCTCAGTAATAGAAACCCTAAGACAACAGGGGCAGGCATGGGGACATTGTTTGCTTCCTTGCTTTTTTTTTTTTTGTCATGAGGTCTCCCTCTATAGCTCAAGCTGACCTTGAACTCATTATGTAGCATTTGTTGGGATCAAATGTGCAGCAGTCCCCCTGTGTCTACCTGCCAAAGACTGAAATTATAGGGGTTACAAATGTGTGTTGACACACCAGGCTCAGGGTTAGACTTTTTAAATTCCTACTCAGCATCCCATTTCATTGAACTTTCTAGAGAAATAGAACATAAATATATGTGTAAGTTTCACCCACATTTAACCAGACTTCTTTGAATCGATTTCTGTAGTATTATGTACTATTTGTGACATTATTATATAAAATTTTTTTTAAGATTTATTTTATTTATTTTATGCATATGTGTGCTCTGTCTGCATGTACACCTGCATTCCAGAAGAGGGCACCAGATCACATTGTGGATGGTTGTGAGCCACCATGTGGTTGCTAGGAATTGAACTCAGGACCTTTGGAAGAGCACTAGGCAGTGCTCTTAACTGCTGAGCCATCTCTCCAGCCCCTATTATATAAAATTTAAGTTGGCATTATTAAGACAAATATGAACACAAATGGCTTAAAGAAAATCATACTAACAAATATTTTATAACTTTTTGGATCTTACCTTAGGTGCCATAAAATTATCAGAAAGAAATTAAAACTCCTTTAAGTTCATGAAAAAGCAGTAATGGAAGATGGAGAAAAGGAATCTTAATTTACAATTTGATCTTAAATTCACTTCCGATCTATCTTTATGAACATTGTGTGGAAATGCATTTCTGGGTTTTAATGACTCTATTGCATAACACAATGTAAAGTTAACTTAGAATATCACTTTATTACAACCTCATTGGGGGAAAAAGGAAGACCATACTCTTTAGAGTGACTTCCCCTGACTTTAAATAAGAAATGTAGTTGTCCCACTGTCCTTCCTTTCTGTCCCTTTCAGGGTGTTCAAGATGTCAAAGTGAGGTTCTCTAGTGCAAAAATTCCAGACTTCCATGAGTCTTCTAGGAAGAGCTGTGTTCAACCATAACACTGGAGTCAGAAATCTGTGTGTCACCGCCACTATGGGATCAAGGGGAATCCTGAGAATACGCGTCTTCCTGCTGGTCGATATGATGCAGTGAAGAAAGGCAAACGAGAATTGAGAAGGGAAACAAAAGCACATCGAGCATTTGTGATTTGATGGTGAAAGTCAGAGCGAAAGAGACAGCAGGTCATTTTATTTTAAGGATAACCAGGAATGGCGGTTTGAATGAGAGACGCCTCCGGTAGCCTCTTTCTGCTTTTCCATCCCCAGCACCTAAATGAGGTGGCTAATGACTGCCTGTAGCTCCAGCCCCGCGATATAGGACACCTCTGGTCTCACGTGCACATACTGCCCCACACAAGAGCAGACACATAATTAAAAATAAAAGGTAAATCATTACTTAAAAAAAAAAAAGGGAAAAGATTCTTTCTGATCTCAAACCCAGGCACAAAGCTGCCACCGGCACACATTTCTTGGAAAGGAATCGCAACTTATCAAGCTTCCTTTCTTGTAAATGTTTGTTGACACGAGTCTTTGACAGGAGTCAATCTGGCTGGCTTTTTTTTTCCTTCTTTCGAAAACTCGAGTTGCTTTAGCTGCTGAGAGTTCTCCATGACCAAAATGAGGAAGTTGTGTCTTGAAGTCAAAGACTGATCCTTCAAGGTGCCTTTCACCTCATGACCCACTTGGCCCTCTCTTAACAAAGTGGGGGAAGCCAGACCAATGAGTATTTGACGAGGAATGATTCACAAACTGGAGAGAGATCAAGGTATGTAAAGAAGTTTTTACTATAAAACCGCAAAAGAAAAAAGATCTAATGTACTGACCGTGTACTGTATATCAGGTCATCCTGTCAAATAATCTCAAATCTCAAGAGAATCTTAGGAGGCAGGTAATAGTGCCCTTATTTCCTGAGTTTGAAAGAATCCAGGTCAAATTCTTTTAGCAAGTAAGTGCAGAGGAGCTGGAATATTACCCAGTCTACAAACTGGATTTCACTTGTGGTGTGTGCTAAAGATCTTCAACCCCACTTCTTCGAAGGGTAGTACGTGAAAGGAAAAGAAATTATAGAATCCTACCAGCTCAGAGCTTTATGAAGGGCCAAAGGTCATGACGCAATTTCTCTCGAGTTAAAGATAAGGAAACAGACTCGCCGAGGTTAAATGATTTGCCCAAATTACATGGCTCTAGCTGTGCAAATTGTGAAAATCTTTCCTGATGGTAGTATTGTGGGTTGAGATGTGCTTAATTGGAGATGAGATACCCTAAAGAGCCAAAACCCTTTGGTTTCTTTCAAATAATTGAGGCTGTTAAATTCCCCAGGGTGAGAATTTCTAACCCAGAGATAACCAGCGATTCCAAGTACTGTGGTTTTAAGAAAGCTTTCCTATCAATAGGAATGGCTCCTCACTGTTTTTACCTCAGAGTCAAAGCAGTGGCAGCAGCAGGATCCTTGGGCAGCAGGAGGCTGCAATATAATCTGTTCTACCAAAGCTGGAGTCCCCTCAATGAGGCAACAAGTTAGCAGGAACGGTGATCAAGACAGGAAGGAGAAAGAGGGGACGAGAAAGAGAAGGTACACACACGTACACTAGCAAACAAGCAAAACCCCAAATTCATCTCCATTGATTCTGGAACCACTTGGCCTAGGAGCTCACACTTGTTTGCTGTCCTTGTCTGAGAATCAGAAACCCAAACAGACCAAAGTCTACCCGGAGAGAACTCAGTATTCACCATCAAGCAAACGGACAGCCTCATTTCTATTTTACAGGCAAGAGGAAACATTTAATAGGCTTTTCAAATGCAAATATTCTATTGCAGTGAAGGCTTTTCGAAATGGAAAAAGCACAAGAAGGACAATTTGCATTGGCTTTTGTGAACTCAAACATTAATATCCAGATAGTTATGTAAGTAACAATACTCAGGGGAGAGGGGGTGTTTTTGTCTATTTAGCTTCAGCTCATGCAAAGTTTGGACATGAATAATGCCTGAAAGAAGAATAAACATGATTCATACGGGCTTTCTCATGTAGGTAATCCCTCCAGGCGGGACGGACTGGATCTCCACAGATGTTCTCATTGACTTAATCTCTCAGAGCATCCAAATAGGGGTGTGAATGAACATCTGCTTGTGGTGTCTGCCTTCTAACTCTGGAGGTTTATGGACAAAAGCTAAAGTGGAAACATGAGAAATTGACAGTTTAATTCATATTCATATTTCACAGCCAAAATGTTATCATAACCTCAGAGGAGAAAGAAAGGATGGATCCTCAGTATAGGGCAAAATTTTTGTCTGAACAGAAGGTGCAATGATTTGGATGTGAAATGTCCCCCCACAGACTCACATGTCTCATTTGGTCCCTAGTTGAAGGAACTGTTTGGGGGAGATTGTGGGACTTTGGGTGGGGGTCTCTAGCAGGAAGAAGTGAGTTGCTGTGAGATTGGACCTGAGGGTTATAAACCATTGCCACTTCAGGTCAACGTCTGTGTTTTTCCACCAAGGCAAGCAGCCTTACTGTCCGTCCCACTGCCCCAGCTGCAAAACACTGTGAACTCTGCCATCCCTTGCCCCACCATGAGGCATTGTACCCTCTCCAACTGTGAGCCAAAAGAAACCCTTTCTTAAGGTGACAATTTCAGGTATTTTATCATAGCAAGAGAAAGAATAACTAATCCCGAGGGGCAGCACACTTCATGGAGTACACAATAAACAGAACTCAGACTTGATTCATACACATAGGAATACAGCCTTTACTGTCTGTCAGCTGAAGCGTAAGAGATGAGGTCATCCATACTTGCTTGTGACACTTCAGATATTAATGTTGTCTCCCTTGGGCTCAAGCTAATCTACTTAACAGATCCTCAGTTAGACATGAACTAAAGAGTCCAGTAAATGGGGAACATAAAGGAAGAAAGAAAGAAAGACTCAGTATAGACTGATATCAGTGTTTCTTACAAATTCTTTCACATATCTGTGCATATTATACCACAATAGTCTTGTCTCATGACTAACTAGCACATGCTGCGCCTTTCCTGATGATTAATCACAGCTTGAACTCAAACTCCTACATTTGTATGAATAGAAAGTAAACCAAACCCATTCCTCGGGTTCAGGAGGACGTCTAGGACTTGTCAGGGGACATCAGCAGGCTTGTTTTAGTCATCTGCCTCTGAAGAAGTCAGGAGGGCTCTATAGGACTTTATGGAAATATCAAATGTTCTCCGTTTAAAAGCTGTACACAAGATAAGCAACAGAGCATCCACTCCCCGCTCCTCTGGGTCCTGTGAGCACCAGGCACACACATTAACTTTTTTTTTTTTTTTAACATTACCTGCTGTTTAAAGTTTTGGTTTCTTGCCAACAGAAGCACAATTTCCAGGACTCAGTACCTTTAGGTGACTCCCCCTAAAGCCCCTCTCTCATTGGCTGTCCAGGAAGCAGAGCAGCCCTTTAAGCTGCTTGCTTAGTTTCCCTTATGCTGACTTTGACTTGAGTCTTCACCACTTAGGGTGCTTAGTCGACTTCACACTCTGCCTGTGTTCTATTTAAACATTTCTGAGTCTACTGATTAAGCAAAATCTGTGATTTCTTAATGGTTGTTAGGAGTCCAAGGTCAGAGGATCTGGAGTTCAAAGCCAGCATGGGCTACACAGCAAGACCTTGTCTCAAATTTGGAGAGAGAGAGAGAGAGAGAGAGAGAGAAAGCTAGCCTAGTCTTTGTTATTTCAAAATTTATTTATTTTTATTTTTGGTTTTGAGCCTAGCCTTTAATGGCTGAGTCATCTTTCCAGCCCAAGATTTACTTATTTTTATGAATATGTTGCATGCATATATGTCTGTGTAGGACATGTGTGCCTGGTACCCACAGAGGCCAGAAGAGGGCGCTGGAAACTCTGGAAGTAAAGGTAAGGGGCATGTGGGTCCTGAGAACTGAACCCAGGTCCCATTTTTGTTCTCATGGAGTGTAAAAGTCCATCCTTTCTCAGCTTCTTTTTTTTTTAAATATTTTATTTATTTATTATGTATATAGTATTTGCTCTACATATATGCCCAGGCACCAGATCTCAATGTAGATGGTTGTGAGCCACCATGTGGTTGCTGGGGATTGAACTCAGAACCTTTGGAAGAACAGCCAGTGCTCTTAACCTCTGAGCCATCTCTCCAGCCCCTTTCTCAGCTTCTTAACTACAACTTACACAACTAAAGTGTGTCATAAGGGAGAAAAGAGGAGCACATGCAGTGCTCAAAAAACAGAGCACACCCTGGGCTCCACCAGATTCATCAGATGCCTGTTCTGTGAGGGATTTGATTGCACAGTCTTTTGTGCTTCATTTCTGTAATTCTTGCTTTTCATTTTCCTCCCGAGGATCACGTTGGACCATTAGGAATCAGATCATGATTTCAAAGTCTGCCTCCTGCCCATCCAATCTCTAGCTCTAAGTCCTTTCTTAAAGGACTTTTTCTTGCTGTTGAAAGCTGCCCCTCTCCTTTGCGCTGTTTGCAAAGAAGAAAGGAGTCGAAAGTTGAGCTAAGTTTTGACCCAATGGTGAGCCCTGAAACTCCAGTTTCCCAATCAAAGCTTGGGCAGAAAAGCCCAAGCCATACTTGTAACCTCTACACAAAACTGGCCGTGCAGAAAAGTCTTCCTGCCACCCAGAAGCTGATCAGAAGCCTATTAAAATTCAGGGAAGAGAAACTGTCACCAACTCTATCTATACCCATCTCCAGCCCCTTCTGAATCCCCTAAAGCCGGGGTGGAGGAGGGCAACAAGGGTAGGTAGCACTTTCCTTGCAAAGTGCTCCAGGACACATCAACAGCTTTCCTACTGAGCCCCGCAGCCACCAGGGCCAAAAATATGTGCACCATTCAAGGCTCAGGAATGAATTTTTGGACATTTGTTTCCTAGTGTGTGTTGGGATTGTTTCTGAGCCCGGCCTCCCACCCTTCAGGGGACCTGCAAGCTTACAGTGGAGAATGCACCATGCTTACTGCTGTTGTGAATATGGCCTGTTGTGAGTTAAGAGGGTGTGTGGGGCTGCTCAGGAGGCTCCTCTGTTGGTTGCCTGGTTTCTGTTTCGAGGTGCTGGGGGTGTTAACGCTCTTTGGTCTCCCCATGATGCCTGAGCAGACTTGGAAAAAGCTGCCGGAGAAGCAAAAATTGTTCCTTTCCCTGTTGTGCTGGGATCTGTGCTGAGACCGTTCTTCAGCTCTGAAATTGGACAGATTTATCTGTGTCAAAACCCTATTCCAAAGCCAACAGATAGCGCCTGAGTCTTAGCCCTTCCTCCTATTCTGAGCCCTTGCTGCTTCTCACGTTCATATCTTTTATAATGTCTTCCATCTAGGCTGCCTGGTTTTGTATGTTGGTGTGTCTTATCTTGTCTCATACAAGCTTCTGGTGAGAATGTGACATAATCTTAAATACAGTAAATGAGCAATACTTTTCAACTGAATTGAAGAAAACTTAAAGCAACACATGTTTTCAGTTTGGATGCTATCAGTCATTCTGCATGGGAAATATATGAGTCATATTTACACTTTAGCCCAGAGAAGACTTGACCAAAAACATCTCTGGCTGTCAGTCAGAGACACCATGGCTGCTCCTGCCCTCAGACCATCCCATATGTGGAAATAAGCCTTGAAATCTATTGGACAGAATAGGAACAATCTCTGTAACCAACAGCAAGCCATGTTATAAAAACACAGAAGTTTCTGCAATGGCATTAACGTAACTTTACAGCATTTAGCAACAGCCATCATGAAAGAGCTTGCATTACCACAGCAGTCTCCTACTCAGAGACAGGGAATATGGATAAATAGGAAAAATGTTGGTTAGATAAGAAGGAATAATAGAGTCCTAGAGTGACATACACAGCGATCAACAAGATATATTTACACCCGTAAGTGAATTTCTTCAGGGTCATTTGCTCTTCTGAGATTAGAATGCAGCTATGACAAAGTCTTGTTTTTCATGGCTCACTCTCTAGGTCCTTTCCCACCAGCAGAGGAAATTAAAGGTCAAATGACTTTTTCAGGAAATAATTTGTCTCCAGTGTCTAGGTTGTTCACTGAAAAGGAATGTATTGAACGCTGATTATGGACTCAACAAAATCAATGCTGGGCTTCTACCGGTGGCTCCAAAGATGTCCTTCTGCCCATGGGGCTTATGCTCTGTGATGGTGAATCAATTGTCAACATGATGGGATTTAGAATCACCATGGAAACAATGCTCCGAGCTTGTCTGTGAGGGACTAGATGTATTAGGGTAATTGAGGTGGGAAAACTCAGCCTAAATGTGGGTGCTACTATTCCACAACCAAGTATGCAGAAAAGGAGAAAAAGCTAGCTAGCTGCCCACAAGTATTGTCAGTTTCATGACTGTAGATACCATGTGACCAGGTGTCACACCTGCCACCATATCTTCCCTACCATGAGGGACTGTAGTCTCTCACACCTGCCACCATATCTTCCCCACCATGAGGGACTGTAGTCTGTCACACCTTAGGTTGCTTTATCAGATATTTTGTTGCAGTGACAAGATGTGAAGCTTTGGTGCACCCAGAGTCATCCCCTCCTCTTTGATCTGATCTCTCCCTTTTGACAGTCCATCTGCGGCTCTCTTTTGAACACAGAATGTGTTTAAAGTGATGCTGCTTCGCTCCTAAGCCTTCCTCCTCAGGTGTAACAGTGCTCACTTTGATCTCCTTGGAGCATTTGCCCTGGGGAGAAGCCAGCAGCTGGTAAGTTCAAATGTCCTGAGACGGTCATAATCTGAGGAATCTCAGTTAACCATGTAATGCAGCAGAAAGACAGAATTATCAACAACCCTCAGCTGTCCTGGGAATCTCATGTGAGGAGCCATCTTGGATACACAGGCAAACAGGCCTTTGGATAACTGTAGACTCTCCTACCATCTGACTACGAACTACAGGAGAAACCTCAAGTAACAACAAAGTTCCTCCCCAGTCCCCTCCCTGGCTTTCCCTCTTTTTTTGTTTGTTTGTTTTTTGGTTTTTGTTTTTGTTTTGTTTTGTTTTTTGTTTTTCAAGACAGGGTTTCTCTGTGTAATAGCCCTGGCTGTCCTGGACTCACTTTGTAGACCAGGTTGGCCTTGAACCACAGAGATCCACCTGCCTCTGCCTCCCTAGTGCTGGGATTAAAGACATGAGCCACCATGCCCGGCCATTACAGACAGTTATAAACTGCCATGTGGGTGCTGGGATTTAAACCCTGGTCCTTTGAAAGAACAGCCAGTGCTCTTAACTGCTGAGCCATCTCTCCAACCCCCCCTCTTTCTCTCAGAGGTCACTTGTTGAAAGTCTCTAAGTTTGGGGATGATTTGTTCACACCGGTAAACCCAATGCTAAAAATTCGTTTTGTTGATATTAAAAATCAAAAGGCTTTGACTTTAGATAGCCCAGTTAGCAGCACACCCACAGAGAGGAATATAAATTCCCCGCACAGAATGCAGCCACAAATACAAAAACTGCTTCAGGAAGCTTGTCAGAGTGGCACCTGCCTTGCCCAGGAAAGAAGCCAAATCAACACTGGTAATCAGTGAGGGAACAGCTGTCAATATTCAGAGAATGAAGGCCAAGCCCAGAAACACTGAAGAGATGCAGAGCAGAGAAGTGAGCAGAAAGAAATAGCAAAGAACATTAAAACAAAAACTGTCGCATGTTCACTTTAAAATATAACTCAAAAAAAATCAAGTTAAAGCAAGATTTTATTTGTCGGATATCAAATCATACTTCGATGACAGTATACAGTTTGCAGAGTATCCATGTGCCCTGCTTGCAGACAGACATATATTGTATGATCCAGTCCTCCCACGGGCAGGCACACCACAACCTTCATGGTAATTACATATTTTACTTATTCTTGTATTTCTAGGAACATAACCTAAGGAATTATCTACCTTTAAAAAAATCATTGCAGGGCTGGAGAGATGGCTCAGAAGTTAAGAGCACTGGCTGTTCTTCCAAAGGTCCTGAGTTCAATTCCCAGCAACCACATGGTGGCTCACAACCATCTACATTGAGATCTGGTGCCTGGGCATATATGTAGACCAAATACTGTATACTAAATAAATAAATGTTTAAAAAAAAAAATCATTGCATAAGGCTGTTTTTCTTTTTCTTTTTTCTTAGGTTCCCCGCCCCCCCCCCCTCCCCGAGACAGAGCTTCTCTGTGTAACAGCCTTGGCTGTCCTGGAACTCACTTTGTAGACCACTCTGTGGCCTTGAACTCACAGAGATCTGCCTGCCTCTGCCTTCCGAGTGCTGGCATTGAAAGCATGTGCCACCATGCCCAGCCATTACAAGACAGTTCCAAACTGCCATGTGGGATTTGAACCACGGTCCTTATGAAGAACTCTTAACTGGTGAGCCATCTCTCCAGCTCCAAGGTTGTTTTTTTCTTTTGTTTTGGTTTGATTTTAGGTTTTTGTAGATTTACATGTAATAGTATAAACTAAATACAACTTAAATGTCCAATCATGGGATCCATTTAAATTCTATGATGCTATAACCATGGTTGATATTCAAAATAATTAACTCACACAGCACAAGCACAACCAACTTGCAATTATACCCAAAATGCCAACCAATCAAAACTAGAATACTAACAAACCAAAAAAGAGACAACCATTCAATATATATATATGAAGATATAATCAATTTATAATAAGCTATAATATTGCATAATAACTAAATACCAACCTAGAGTCCTTCTACCTAACTGAAAATCATGCAAATGTTAAAAATAGTATTTGGGGGACTGTAGTCATACATTATTACTATTTATTAATGTCTCTAAACACCTTCCAAACCACCAACCCGAGGCACAGCAGAAGGATACTTCTCAGGTGCAGGTCCTTGGGGCGGTTTGTGGCAGTCCGTCCAAATCAGCACACACAGCAGCTGCTGTGGTCACCCAGCTCTGGCAACATAATGGCCGCCGACTCACCCCTGCTTGGGGTTGAGGCTGCACTGTCCATCTGAGACTGCCAAACCCACACGGGGCAGGTGCCAAACTCTGCTGATGGTCCCAGCTCTGGCCTCGGCGCCACAGCTTTTCATCTGGGCTCTGCCCAACCTAGGTCTTCCTCCCTAATTATATGCTCTCTAATTATGCCCCAGGATGCCTTCTCACTGGCCAACCTTATGCCCTCCTCATGAGGTTGACCAAGATCACTAACACCCCAGGTGTTCCCCAAAGGTGCCAGTCATCAGGATGAACTGCCCTTTCACAAGCCTGACCTTCATCTTCATCGGTAGACCAAGCACTCCTACAGCCCTGACAAAGTCATCCAACCCAACTGTGTTTCCAAAGAAATCCAAGCCTCCACCACAGGTTGCTGGAGAGATGGTTCAGTGGCTAAGAGCATTTGTTGCTCTTGCAGAGGACCTGGGCTTGGTTCTTGGCACCCATATGGTAGTTTACATCCATACATAGCACTAATTCTAGGGGATCTGTTGCCGTCTTCCGACCTATGAACAGGTATATACATGGTACACATACATATATGCAGGTAAAACACACATACACATAAAATAAATGTTTTAAAGTAAAATTTAATAATACTATAATAAAAAGTTAAATTTAGGGACTGAGTGTTTAATTCAGTTATGAAGGGCTTTCTTACAATGTTCAAATTCCTAGGTTCAGTGCCCAGCAAAACACACACACACACACACACACAGAACTTTTTTAAAAGTTACGACCTTAAATAATATATAATCTGTAGCGTATACCTTATATTATCCATAACCTACACAAACATAAAATTGTCTGAATAGAAAAAAAGAGAAAAGAAAATACACCAAAAGGTTAACAGGGGTTATCCTGAGAGGTGGGATTTTTAGTGATGTATTCACTTTTCCTCTGTGTGCCATTCTGTTTTCCAAATCTCTATAATAAGCACATACTAATTTTTCATGTTAGTTTTCATAAGAAGTCATACTATGTAAAAGAAAAGTAAAGGGCTGGAGAGATGGCTCAGCTGTTAAGAGCACTGGCTGCTCTTCCAGAGGTCATGAGTTCAATTCCCAGCAACCACATGGTGGCTCACAACCATCCATAATGAAATCTGGTGTCCTCTTTTGGCCTGCAGATACACCTGCAGACAGAACACTGTATACATAATAAATATATCTTTAAAAAAAAAAAAGTAAAGTAAAATTAATTAGAGGGCTTTGGCTGGTCAAAATGAATAAAGTTGACTGATTAGCAGAAGGAAAGAATGCTGTGTCTGAAGATAATGTAGGTGAAACTGTTGGAACTCCAGGATGAGAATGAGCAAAGCAGGAACAGAGTAATCCAAAATGCCCTTGAGAAAGAGAACATGAGAGAGCACCAGTATCAGATAAAGGTCATTTTAACTGTTTGTACAGAGCCTGGTGGCCGGTGTACAGAAAGGGACAATAGCCAGAGCTTCTGCAGGTAGTCCTGGCAGCTGGATCACCGTGTACTTGATATATGTACGTATTAGTTACTTTTTCATTGCTGTGATCAAATTACCTGTCACAGACAATGTAAGAAAGGAGAAATTCCTGTTGATTTAGTGTCAGAGAGTTCTGTCCATCATGGCAGGAATTACACATGGACAAGTTCATATCACCGTGGGCCAGGAAGTAAAGGAATGGCAAATCCTTGCATGCTGCTGCTGTTGCCTTTTCCCATTTATTCCATATGGGGCCTAGACTCATGAGATGGTTCCATTCACATTCAGAATGGGTTCGTCCCCATCAGTTCATCTTTTCTGGAAACAGGTCTCACAGACAAACCAGGGATGTGCCTTCCCAATCTCCTAGGTGATCTCTTCTCCCTGTGATTGTAGAAATGAGAAAAATGGGAGTAGCATACAAATATGTGTTCAATGAAACCAAAATAGCAAAATTAGAATCTTCATATGCATGTGGGTGAGGGGTATGGGTGTGTACATGTGTGTTTGCTTATGTGTGTATGTGCGAAAGTGTGTATGTACACACATAATCACACCTACATCCAAGTGCATCTATAAAGAAGCCTAACTCTAGGAATCTCCTTCATTCTTCCACCTCATACTCTGAGGCAGGCTTTATCAATCAAACCCAGAGCTTCTTCAGTACATAGCTGGAAAATGCAGACCAGGCTCTTCTGTGATGGTCCAGTCACTTCATAGTCTTAAACTGTTTTCCCAGTCCTCACCTGTCTTCTTCCGAAAGACCATGGCTTTTTGAGTGACAGCCCAAGAGAAGAGCCCATTCCTCTTCAGTTACCTCTTTAAATAAGAACAGAGATGGCTGACATTGATAGGCATGACTCAAGGGAAGATTCCAGATGAGAACTTTGGGTGGCAATGGTTTCCATCTGAGCCTAGCAGACAGCTCTGAGTCTCTAGAAATGGTGCAGTCAAGTCAGATTCGTGGAGAAAGCTGACTACTGAACCAAAATCACAGATGCTGTCACGCTGAAAGACTACACCTGCCCCCATGCCACGGTTTATTTGCATGTAATCCCAGCCAAATCAATATCTTCATCTAAATCATGAGGGAATTACAGGTCTCGGCAGAGAGGCATCATTGCAGGTAATTGCATCGGGGTCTTTTCAGATGATGCACACTGAGCTGAAACATTTAAACAAATATGAGAAGATGGGGGAAAAATGATAGGAAGGAGCTTAAGGATTGCATTTGCCTAGAGTAGCAAATGACCCAGGCTGTCATGTGTTCACACTTAAACCTGAGAATTGAGACAAATGAATGACAAGTCCCAGGGCCAAGGTCAGGAGAGGAGGAAAACGGCAGTGACATTGTGGATGTGCACAGAATGAGTGAGAGATTTTTATAATTCTAAAGTGAAAATATCTAATGATTTCTTTCTGCCAAAATACATCACTTCTCTCTCTTTCTAGGCAAGGTCTTGCTGACCTTAAACGCACTGTAGCCAAGAATGAACTTGAATTTCTAATCTTCTCTCCTGCCTATACTTCCTTAGTCTTAAGATTTTAGGTGTGCACCACCAAGCCTGGTCTACAAAACTGGACCCAGGGGGATTCACGTGTACTAGGAAAGCCCTCTACCATGTGAGCTATAGCCCAGCCTAAAGCTTGTGTTGCCTTGAGGGGGAAAAAGAAGTCCCTCTTCAATTACCACATTGAAAGACTGTAGATTTGTTACTTGCCAGGGAGCCCATGTAGGAAGAGGAGCACTCCACCTGCTAGGGACTTATTCCTGGAGTTATCTAGGGCTCAGACCCCTAGTAGCAATAAATAGAATTAAGAGAGGTAGAGTGGTAATGAGGACAGGTTGAAAGATATTTATTGACACCCAAGGTTTTATCAATTCTTTTCATCATGTATCATCTGCTTCCTAGTATGCATTCTAGTATTTGAGGGAAAAGATCTACTTAAATTGAGAACTGCTGTGAATGAGGAAATGCAGTTTTCTCCATTTCAGTGGCAAGCAACACCAAAGGATATGTGCAGCTGAAGGAACCCTGCTTTAGTTAAGGAGAAACGGTGAATAATTAACTGAGATGCAGAGAAGGCTGTCCCTGAGTCACATCAGCCTCAGCCAACAAGGCATGCCTTTATATGCAGATGCCTTATTTCCTCCCATGAAAAGGTAAATACCCTCTGGAATTCTATCTGGTCTAGCCTCCTCGACTTCTTTTCTTCTTGTTATTTCCTGGTATTTGTAAAGAAATTGTGAATGGATCTTCTGTTGGGAATGATCATACATTCCAAATTAATGCCTTTTTCCTGGTCAAATGTTTGTCTCACACGTGTGGTTTACCAATCCAATTGTGTTGAGAGAGTGCTTGGTTCAAAGGCACCCCTGAGAACAGTGTCAGACAGGACACCTGGGAGATGGGGAGATCAGAGGTGCTCAAAGTGAACTTGGTGACAGCAAAAAAAAAAAGCCAAGAACCCTCCATCTTTCATGTCAGACATATCTATGGGGTCAAAGCTGGGTCCCACTGAACACTGAGTTTCTCCCACAGTGAAAAGGAGATGTGTTCAGGGACCTTGAGGCAGGAAAATAGGCAGACAATAAGGTCTAGAAGGACTTTTTATAAAGCATTAAGAAAGTTGCACACTAAAAAAGGAAAGCAATTGGAAAGAGGAAGACTGTAAAATATGCCACTAGTGCTGACACAGAGGCACTCCAGAGTAGTTCAAAATGACCTATGACTCATTATGACACTAAAATGCACCACCATCCCTGGAGTGAGGATTTAAGATGCTAAAGAGATACCAACTTACGAAGCTGTACATAAGCAAAATGTGACATGTAGACCATGCTTGAGAAAACACACACTTTGCAAGTGAAGGGGCCGAAAAGCCTGCCCTGGATAAGAAATAGGTTGTTACTGTTTGTTTTCAACCTGAGATAAACGTAGAGTTCGCCAGACTTTCAGGAGGCATTAAGCCCCTCCATCCCATAGCTGACAGCTGGCATCTGCTTGGTTCAAGACAATGGGAGTTAGATGAGGTTTTGAGTCCTAGGCCAATGAGATGAGGGTTCCAGCCTATAGGAGAAAAAGACAGAAATTTAAGAAAAACACTGTCTTGCACCAAATCAGTGGAGCAGCCATTTTTGCATTTTGTTGGTTTTGTTGTTGTTTTGTTTTGTCTTTGTGCCTCTCCTTTCTGAGCGATGTACTGCTCATCATTGGTGAACGCCCTTCACCAATCATCTCACCCAAATACAGCTTCAGCCCACTGTATCCAGAAGGGATAGACTTAAGCGAGGAGCCCTCCCATACACAGACGTGTCTTCTATCGATCCCTCCATCTTTTAACTCCTGACTGTAAAGGATGCCCTTGGAGTGTTGGATGATTCTTCTCCTCAACGGGATCTCATTTCTCTCCAGTTAGTGCTCGTTGGCCCTTCCCTCTGCAGGATCACACTCCTCCACTCTTTCATCCTCTTACCTCATCCCCACCACTGCTACCAGTGTATGATCACCAGATGCTGGCAATTGTGCATCTTGTCTCCTGTGCTCCTCTGTTTCGCCCAGTGTTTCTGATCAGCAGCAGCCCATCCAACTGCTGATGGGACTGCTGGGTGGGACTCCTTCCTCTGGCTGCTGCCTTCAGTACGCCCATCACATTGCTACTTGGGAAACAATAGACTAGACAGTAGATAGGATCCAGGGCACGGTCATAGATCTAAGCCTCTCCAGTGTCATATTAGTCTGCTTGTGTTGCTGTAGTAAAATGCCACAGACTGGGAAACTTCAGCATCAGAAAGTTATTTCTGTTTCTTTAAGTGATTCCATATCTGGAGTCTGAAAATCCACCCTGAAAGTGTTGACAGATTTGCTTTATTCTGATGCCGGTAGCCTTGACATACAAATGTTTGCCTTCTTGCTGTGGTCTTGAATGGAAACCCTTCTGCCTCTGTGAGCCTGCCTCGTGTTTCTCTCCATGTCCTGATTAGTCCTCTTTTAGAGACAGTGATCATTCTAGATCAGGGCCCACCCTAACAACCTCATTTTAACTAAATCACCTCTTAATGTCTCCATCTCCAAGTATACTCATGCTCTGAGGTAATGAGGGTCAGGGGTCAGATGACTTTTGAGAGCAAGTGGCTCAGCCTGAAATACTGCTTGGCCAATAAAAGCATTAGTTTGCAGGCTCAAGTTTTAAGAAACAGAATTCCTGCTTCCTGTCTCCAGAATGTTTGTCCTCAGGACCCAGTACTGTCTCTGTGAAGTCAGCCGACTGCATGAAGAGGTCACATGCTATTCCAGCTAACTGTCCTGCTCTATCAAGCACCTCAGGTAAGAAGCTCTGAAGATGTCTCCAATCCCAGCCACCCCCTGAAGACAACCATGTGACAGGCCCTGAGTGAGACTCTTCAGGCCAAGCAAAGGCAATTCCCAGAACTCTGAGAAATAATAAAAGAAGGGTTAAATCTTAAACCACTGGCTTTAGGGATGATTTCCTATGGGAGTTAATAAGTGGGGGATGCATTTCTGCAGGAAATCCAACTGTATCATGAAAAATTAATACAAATGCAAATAAGAAATTGAACTCTTCCAGCAAAAGCCACACGTATGTAGGCAACTAGTTTCTAATTTTTGATTGCTTTAGCAATTTCTAAACACTTGAAATGCTCTGATAATACTTTGCTGTTTTATGGGTTTGACAAACACTGCCTTCACTCCAAGTACCCCACCTCCTAACTTGAGCAAGAAAAAAAGCCATTGAATTTTGTAGAATAAACAAACATGAAGAACAAATCATACCAAGAATCACTTCCTTGTTGTCTTTATTCTCTCGAATTTTTATCATAAATAACTTTAACTAAGGCAAACAGATCTGGCTTTGCCTTTCTAATGTGCAACACAGTGGTCTTGTCATGTTGTATGGATGTTTTTGGTTTCGGATGAGGGCACATCCTGATGGAGCCATTATAAACATTCTGTAAGTCAGGGGCGGGTGAGATGGTTCTGCAAGTAAAGGTTCTTACTGCCAAGCTCAGCCACTGAAGTGGAATTTGCAAGACCCAAACGGTGAAAAAACTGACCCAAACACCGCAAGTTGCCTTCTGACCTCTCTGCACAAGCCATAGTTTTAAGGCACCTGTGTATGCGCTATATAAGTAAGCAAACATACACACACACACACAGACACATATGCACACACACAGAGTGGGGGAGGAATTAGAGGGAAAGAGAATATATATTTTAAAAATAATGTTTTAAATAATAAGTCAAAATGCATTCAGTACACCTTTCCTACCCAACATCACAATTGTGACCCAATTCCTTTGACCACTTCGCTAAGGGAGAGCTGCAGGCTTGCTGCTGCTGGATTGTACCATACATTGCTAGTTCAGAAAAAGACAAATTTCAAAGTTGCTTATCTTCTGTCCAAATATATTAACATGATCATAAGGTCAAAAGGAAAGTCAAGCCTCAAGCTGTAGCTCAGGAGTAAAGTGCTCGCCTGACATCCACGAAGTTCTGGGTTCAATGCCCAGTGCTGGAAGAAGTTCAGCCACACGCATCCCAGATGACAACCTTCTGCTGAGTTCTCACTCTCCAACTTACCTAAGGGAAAGGCTTTTACTCCCCTCCTTCCTAGATGTCTCCTTTTTCTCCCCGTTCATCTTCTATCTGACAGATCTGCTGTTTATTCACTTTTTTCTCCTCGATGACTTTCAATACTTCCAGGAAGAAGGCTTAACCCTCCATAGTTCACCAGGCCCTGCAAAAGGCTGGCCTTGCTCTGTGGGCGCAAAGACGCACATGGCACACTGGCCCTGAACCGCCTGTGCCCTTACATCTTGGTTGTCAAGAAGCGTTCCTCTTCACTTCTCCCCCAAAAAACCTGCAATATAGAGATTATCTGAGCATTCTTATCTATTGTAGTTCAGATCCAATCATTCGCCGTTTTCCCAAGTAATAAATCAAAAAGAAACTTTCTTTCCACCTTGGTAAAAGCTTGGCTGTCTGGCTTTTTCTTCATCTGAGTAAGAGACATTCAACTTTACTCCCAATATATATAATTTATATTTATATATAATATAAATGTATAATATTTATATGTTATATAAATATTTTATATTTATATATACATATATGTAATAGTTGAATACATATATTCAGCTAAAGCTGTAGGCAAGCACATCATAAATGTTTTGTTCCTATCTAGTCTCATACACACTCTAGTTTTTCCTACAAAATATTAACTGGGCCAGTGAGATGTCTCTATGTCAAGGCACTTGTTACCAGGCCTGACAACCTGAGTTGGACCCCAAGAGTTCCCCAGGTAGAAGAAGAGAACCAACTTCAGAAAGTAGTCCTTGTTTGTATCTCCACATGCACAACAAATACAAAGTTTAAATCAGATATAGAAAAGAAACACTGATAGACTAATCTTTTCACATTCCAGCTAAGAATTATCTTTGTAAGTTTCCATCCTCTTCACAGACATTCCCAATACTAGCATGTGGGAACCTGGAGATCAGGCAGTCAGAGTCACCGTTGGGGCTGGGAGATGACTCAGTGGATAACAGTCCTTGCTAATGTGACCATGAAGACCTGAGTTCAAATTTCCAGTATACATGTTAAAAAACTGGACATGTCTGCACTCTCTCATTGGGAAGAAACAGGGCTGGAAGCAGATGATTGGGCCCCAAGGAAACTCACTGGATAGACAGACAGTCTAACTAAAATGGAGAGTTCCATGTTCAATAAAAGATCTTGTATCAGGGAGACAAACAGAGAGCAATAAAGAAAGATGCTTGACTCCCTTCTCTGACCTCTATGTGTGCCACACCTCTCAATCCATCCCACAGCAGTTCCACCAACAGGGGACCAAGCATTCAAATATATGAGCCTATGAGAGCCATTCTCATTCAAACCACCACCCAGGTACACACTCAAATACTCATGTGCATGAAACAGAGAAAGAAAGAGAGTTATCTTTATTTATATATAGCAAGTATTAAGTCAGCCTGGGCTACAGAAGATTCTGTCTCAAAAACAAAACACCAAATTGTGACTGACCAGTCTGGCAGGATTGAATACCTTCCAAAGAGACACTTGTGCTGACTGAGTGTTGGAAAAATGGACACCACGAAATCAGTATTTCCTCCGAAATCTCGTGCTGGAAAGAGAGATGGCTGAAACTCTGGGCTTCAAGAGAGGAACTTGTCTGAGGGAGAGACTCCCAGCTTGGAGATGACCCCGAAGGAGAGACTTGGGGCTGACGTAATGATTGGCAGGTAACCACACCTCAGTGGCTGTTTAATCGTGTATCTCTCTTGATTTCTATTTAAGCCCTGCTCTCCCACCGGACCCAGAACACAGACTTAGGGGGAGTCTCTGGATCTCTTTTCCTTATTCCCAACATGGCTGCATTGGATAGATCTCCTTTTTCTGCTTTTGGTTGACTTATTGAGGGCAGGTGGTTGACCCGCACTAGTTAGGGCATGGGTTGCAACCACTAAACCTGGAAACTAAGCACAAAGCAAAAATAGCACCAATGCTATGGACAGGAATTCAAAGGCATCTGAACTCCACCCTACCCCCAGCCCAGTTTCTTCAGCCTCCTCCTCTGTGGTACCCCAACTGCACCCTCAGCCCCAAGCAAACATATCCCCTCACTGTTGGCAATACCCAAACTGCTCTCCTACCTCTGAGGTTTTTAACCCACTCTGGTGCATACAGTTTGCTCAACCTGGGCCCCATGTGTGCATTCAAGAAGCCAAATGTCCTTTCATCCCACCTCCAGTTTGAACCCACAGTTTTAGAAATAAACTCCTGCCTGCACCCAGAGAATAGAGAGTTTTACACATTCTGATGCTGGCCCTTGCCTTACCATCTCTGCACACTTAGTTAGGTTCCACATCTCCAGGAAGACTTTTAAAGGTAAAAGTGGCATTTTGTGTATCTCTCTGTCCCGAGGGGCTAGCATGATGTCCCGTGCTAAGTGCTCGATCAATGTCTGTCAATCATACTTTGATTGTATGTGGGTAAGCTGTTTGCTTTGCTTATTGATTAGACAAGACTCAAATGGCAGTTAAGCACTTCGCTCTGGGGACCTTGGCTTTCCTCTGACCCAGTGACAACATGTATGGCTCAGCAGGGTTTACTGGCCACTCAGTAATTAAATAGTTGGCCAGTTCTTATAGCCTCCAAAGGCCACCTGAAAAGCTGAGGAGTCCTATTTATTAAACAAGTCGTGTTTGTCCCTAAAGGATGACACTTGATATCCCTGGGAAGGTACCAAAACAGTTTCTAAGGAATGAACGAAAGCCCTCAAAAAAGAGAAACAACGTTATTTTGTTTTCCTTATCCCCTGGAGACCTAAAATCAGCATCCACGATGAAACAACATGGGGTTAGCTGCTCAACATGTGTGACTTCAGATGTAAAAAACACTAAACTGAAAAGCAGCCAGTGAGCATGTGAGCATGTGACAAAGCAGTCAGTGGGTTCACCTCTCAGTCAGAGAATGGCAGCAAGAGAATTCTAGAGACCCTCCTGAATGGAATGGAAGGGGGAGGCAGGCAACCAACAAGCAAGCAGAACCATATTGTCAAATCTATTTTGCATTTATTAATAAATGGAAGGATTAAATAGTAAGTGCCCTAGAGTCAGGGTAGATTTTACACAGTGCTTAGTGATATTGCTAACATAAGGGAAAGCTGATCAAAAAATTGGCACGTTGACCAATGCTTTTTTTTTTTTTGTACCATTTCTCTAACAGCTGAGTAAATATTTTAACATAGTTTGCAACTCTGCATACACAGACAACACATTATGGCTTTTGCTTACAAGTTATTGGCCTGGGTGAATTCCATGGAAGATTCATTTTATAGATGATTGAAGTGAAAGAATATTGGGTAACTGGTCCTCCATCACACAGATCCTATATAAGTAATTCATTTATCAAGCTTGATGGCATCTGCCTTTAATCTCAGCACTCAGGAATGTAAGACAAGAAGATCTCTCTGAGTTTGAGGTCAGCCTGATTTACATGTCCAGTTCCAGTACAGCCAGGGCTATAGAGAGGGGCCTAGACTACAAATATACATACATGACAGGTGTGATGGTGCCCACCTTTAATCCCAACACTCAGGAGGCAGAGCCAGGCAGATCTCTGTGAGCTGAAGGCTAGCTTGTTTTACAAAGTGAGTCCAAGACAGCCAGGACTATTACACAGAGAAACCCTGTCTCCAAAAACAAAGAAAAAAAATATATACAAGTAAATAAAATTTAAATAGGAAAGAGGAAAACAGTTGAAGCAGGGATTCAGTAGCTTGTGATTAAGAAAGACAGGAGGTCTGTCCCTAGAGGTGTTGCAGGTACAGTTGCTGTGTCAAATGTCTGTCAGTAGGTGGCAGGGAGGAGAGAGGCTATGTCTACACTCAGTGTTCTGATCTGTGAACATTTGAATGATTAGTACCCTAACATTCCCTGAAAAGCAAGCCTGAGATGACCACCAATCAGGCACCAGGAAACCCTGACAGGGAGCTAGCCTGAGACAACCACCAGTCTGGCACTGAGTAGGCTTGGGGGGGCTCCCAGGGTGGAGAGTGAGTTGGAGACCCAAAGAACCCCTGCCTGGGACTGTGACTCTTGCAAAGGGCCACTTGGGCGGGCTGGGTGATAAGCGAGCCCCAGATGACCACCAGACCGGTGTCATGAGGCCCAGACAGGGAGTTAGCCTAAGATGACCACCAATCCTGCTTTTAGCAGGCCTGGGCAGTGGGATCTGGGGGAGACAGAGACCATGCCTGGGGTAACCCCTGCCCAATGCACAGGCTGGGCATAGCACTCCTGAGACCATTCCTAAGATGACCCCAGATGCTCAAAGACTCAGGGCACCACTAAGAGGAGCAAGTAAGTGGTAGAGAGATGGGAGAGAAAAAGAAACAGAAGGATGTGGACACAATGGAGAGAGGCAGAACCAAAGACTCAAGGGTAGTGAGGAACAGCCTGATGTGAGTTGCCGATGATGCCACCTGGGACCATGGTGAGGTCCTGGCCTGTGCTGCCACCAGGGGCCATGTCTGAGTCCGTGGCACTGCAGTAGCAGTGGTCTGTTAAGCCAGGTGGATGTCCCTGGTCTGGTCTTCCACCAATGTCTGAAGGTTGTGCAGGATTGGCCCCATCTCTCAACTGGGCATTGTGGGAGAGCTGGCCCTGGGGATGCAAGAGCAGGAGAGCTGACCCTGCCCCTCACCTACTGCAGCACTTGAGAGAGTGGACCCTGCACCTTGCCTGGGCAATATAGTAGAGCTGGCCCTGGATGTGGGAGTTGCAGGTCACCCAGCCCTGAGGATATGAGCATGGAAGAACAGGTCCTGCCTCTTATCTGATGTGTGATGACACAGATGAGGGGGAAATGCACTCCTCCCCTTCTTCATCCCTCGACTGCAGTGGGATTGCTAGCCCAATGGGGTAATGAAAGCAGGAGAGCTGTCCTGCCCCTCACCTGCTGCAGCACTTCCAAGAGCAGGCCCTGCACCTTACCTGGACAGCACAGTAGAGCTGGCCTTGGAAGTAAAGATTACAGGGCAGCCAAGTCTGCCTCTTGTCTGCTGTGTGGTAGTGCAGACAAGGGAGAGATGCCCCTTCCCTCCTTCATCCCTTGCCACCTATGGCAGGCAGGAGAGCTGGCCCCAGGATCCTGAGAGCAGAAGAACTGACCATGTCCCTCACCTGCTGCAACATGTGGAACAGCAGGCCCTGTACCTTGCCTGGGCAACAGGGTAGAGCTGACCTGGTTGTGGGGACTACTGATGAGCCAAACCCAAGGGTGTGACAACAGAAAAGTCAGTGGGCTCACCAAGTCAGATACTTCTTGGGCCCAGATCCAGGGTTTTTAATTGGCCCACTCCAATATATACTCCTTTGATGGAGTGCTGGATTACATGAAGGGATTGGTCCTACAGGTCCAAAACCACAGGATTTTCATGACACAGGCCAACAACAAGATATCTGAGAGGAGTCTCAGTGAGGTTCCAGTAGCAGAAGCCAGTGGCCTCATACCAGGCCAATAAGTCATTGTAATGCACATTTGCAAGCAAAGAAGTGTGGACAAGGCTGGGCGTGGTAGCACCCACCTTTAATCCCAGCACTTGGGAGGCAGAGGCAGGCAGATCTCTGTGAGTTTGAGGCCAGCCTGGTCTGCAAAGCAAGTCCAGTACTGTCAGAGCTGTTACACAGAGAAACCCTGTCTTGAAAAAAAAAAGGTGTGGACAAAAGGGTATTGCTATGGGACACACCTGGCACAATGTAACTTCAAAAACAAGATTTTTTTTTTCTGTTGGGAGGAGGGTGCATGGGTGGAAGGCAGGTACAAGGGGAGGGAGAGAAGAGTGGGATTGGGGTGCAGGATGTGAAACTCTCAAAGAACCAATAAAAAATGTAAAAAAAAAAAAGAAAAAGGAAAAAAATTTTAAAAGAAAGAACAAAAGAAAAGAGAACAAGAATATTCTATGTAATCACATGCTATAGGCCAAGTGATTCTGAGAGTATTTGAAATATGTTAGTGGCCTGTTGGGTTGATCTGAAAGCTGCTTTTATTTTGTTGCTAATTACTGTCCCAAGGATCTGGTTGCTGCTCACACAAGGACATTATCATGATGAGGACATTGTCACATATGCCTGCCTTTGTTGTGTGAAACTCGTTGTACCTAATTTGAAGTTGGTTGGTTGAATAAAATATTGAATAAAAGGCCTGGATTGGGTGGAAGGGAGGTTGGCAGGAGAAAGGTTGGTGGGATCTTAGAGCAGGGAAGGAACACCAGGAGAAGAAGGAGAGATGCCATGGGTTAGATGGAAGAATCATACTTCAATGTGGCCTGAAACATCAGCATAGCATGGATAATAGCAGCCCAGGGGACGTATGTATATTATATGGGGTTTTATTTGGGGAATAGAATTATAAAATAGTTTAGATGGGCTAAGACTGCTCAATCCAGGCTTAGGCTTGTTAAGATCCATCAGGTGTCTGTGTGTGGGCTAAGGGATATCTCCATCACCCCAATTATCATAAGTATCAATTATAAATATTAATATTTCCTTCTACAGTGGCCACTTCACCTGCTCTCCTACTATCTGCTCCACACCATTACTGGAAACTGAATCTGTCAAACACAGCTTTTGTGCACTCTTTTCTGTGCACCTGTTAAGTGATGGGTACTTTTCATGGCTCTGAGGTTATAAAAGTATATAATGATTGAACTTGTCAAGAAGATCTGATTTACCTGGAAAGGCAACTATGAAAAAAAAAAAAAAAAAAAAACCCAGGCACGGCGATATATGTCTATGATCCCATCACTTTGAATGCTAAGGCCAGAGGATTATACATTTGAGACCAGCCTGAGGTACACAAAAAAGACTATCTCCAAAAAGCTAATCACACACACACAGAATTAGAACTAATGGACAAGTTCAGCAAAGTTTTAAAACCTAATGTCAACTTGCAAACATCATTTATATTTCTAAATTTCTAAACAGTGATGGTGAGTGATCTGCAAATGAAATCAGCAAACATATTCCATTGACAATACCAACTAAATAAACTTTAGAATAAAGCATTAGGTTGTCCATAGATCAGTGTGCCTCCACCAGAGATGTAACTACTGACCTCCTCTACTAAGGTATGGACCAAAGCACTGCACAGCCATCAGGCCCAGCTCTCACCCCATCATCCATACCCCTGGACCCCCCACAGAACATGATCTCCGGCCAAAGCCTGGCTTCCATGACCCCTTTAGTTTTCTCAGCTCTGGACCTGACCAACCTCCAGACCCTGCCTCACCTCTTGCCTCTATCCACTTCCTCCCTCTCCTTTACAAAAGTTAAGAACCTTTCATCTTGGAGTTGGGTGGGGATTAAGAATATGCTCAAGCCGGGCAGTGGTGGCGCACGCCTTTAATCCCAGCACTTGGGAGGCAGAGGCAGGCGGATCTTTGCGAGTTCGAGGCCAGCCTGGTCTACAAAGTGAGTCCAGGACAGCCAGGGCTACACAGAGAAACCCTGTCTCGAAAAACCAAAAAAAAAAAAAAAAAAAAAGAATATGCTCAAAATAAAATTCTCAAAGAATAAATACAAACATTTTTAAATAGAACCTTTCCTCTCCTCCTGCACTGACACTGTTGAGCTCTGTCTTCTCCTTCTCTGACCCATTCATTCCCTACATACTGTCCTGACCATAGCTTCAGACTCAAATTAAATGTATCCCAATGCTACTAACGTCTATTCATTCATTGTAAAAGCAATAATCAAAACTAATACCTGTCAAGTCTCTTCATGTCATTCTTCCCAACTTAAACGCATCCTCCTATTCCTTTACCTAATTAATTCATATCAGTTTTCAAGGTCCAGCTCAAACATCCCTCCGTCTGGCAAGTCCTTTCTTACCAGCTTCTATGATTTGCATTCATTCATTGAACTCATATACAATGACCTCAGAATATAGTTATGAGTGTGACCTCTGCCTCTCCCTCATATGGAGCAAGCTCCTGAGGCAAGCCCTTGCCCTCTGCACTGCTTCCCATATTAACAAAATTGGTCACCCAAGGGTGACACTCCAGTGTTTATAGAAGTTACAAAAGAAGAAGTGAAACAATGGATGAATACATGGTGAGTTTTCAGAATCAATTAGTAAGGCAAAGAAAGCTATTGGTAGCACTCCACATGGGGAAGCCAAGGGAGCAAGGAATATGGAAGGGGCTGGCTTCCACCCAGAAGCAAGGCAATTCTTCTCTGCAAGTGACAACTTCAGGCTGTGTGTGGCTGGTTGCCAGAGTGTCTGGCATTATTTGCTCGTGCATTATTTTATAATCTTGGCTTGCCTATGGTTCAAGTCTCTTGAACACGAGGGTAGCTAAACTCTTACAAAGCAGTCGAAGAGGACACAGTGGAGTCAGGCTTAAGGCGGGTGTCCAGTAAGAACCTGGAACTTAATTCAAGCCTGACACTGTTCAGGCACAGCACTGGTGACTGCTACTCTTTGAGACAGTTGGAAGACGTGAAGAAGAAGTTTCCAAACACAGTGAGGACAGGGCCAGTACCTTCTAATCCAGTAGATTCTGCCAGGCACACAGCAAACCTGGTGTGGATCAGGGACTCCACCAACAGTGGGCAATGGACAGCTGATCCCACCACCCCCCTTGTGACTCCTCATTTCTCTTAAACAACTCCCCATGAGATCTCTGTTTTACAAAAGAGAAAGTGCTTCACACCTGTCTGAGCTGGACACAAGGGTAACCTCTGACAAAGCCGTCGAAGAGGACACAGTGGAGTCAGACTTAAGGACAGTGTCCATCTTTGGGTCATGGTTCCTCCTCCCCCATACCATCCAGTTTGGAAAGGCAAAATCAGGACCAGTGGGGGCTCAAGTTCATTTTCACCGAGGTGATGGAACAGCTCTGTGTTCCGTGGGTGTAGAAGGTATAGCTAGGGATGTTTCCTCTCTAGAACAGGATGGAGCTGCCCAATTCAGTCTTTATCTCTAGCGCCCATGACTCCAGCTCTCTCTGTGATCCAACAACCTCATGAAGCAGAGCATTTAGCACTGAAAAGAAAGCTCAGGGTTTTCCTGTGCATTCTGCTCAGACTGCTTCACCTACCCAGCCCAAATCTTAAAGCAGAGCCATCCAGGGCTTCTCACCATGCTTGCTGTTGTGACACACTTCAACCCCATGCTAGGGTGGGAATGTGTTCCTTATGGTGTCTGCTTTAAAAATCTTTCTAGTGACAACACCCTAATCTCTATAAATCTTAGATGAGGAACTATAGAAGTAAATATTAAATTACTACCACTATTTATATTATGGTTAATTGTTCAATGGTGTTAATCCTTAACCCAACATTATAAATGATCACACAAAGACATCTCTGGATTTTAACAAACCTTAGCCTGGATTGTATCATCTAAGCCCATCTAAGCTAACTTTTAGCAATATTCCCCAAATAAAACCCCAATATATACATATATCCCCTTGGGCCGTTATTCTCCACGCTATGCTGATATTCCAGGCTGCATGGAATGGTCTTCTCCCATCTAACCACCTGCTGCTTCTCCTTCATCCTTCTTCCTCCTTCCACTCTTCCCGTGTCCTCTGTCTTCAAAAACACACTCCAACCTTTTCCCTGCCTACTTCTCTTCTACCCAATCCATGCTACAGGCATTTTATTCAACCAATCAGAAAAGTTTTGGGGAGGCAAGAGCCACAAATGTCATTTTGGGGAGTACATGATTGCCAACTCATAGTAAGGGTGGCAGAGTACAACCTTTTAACAATTGAATACAAACAGATCACCCCACCAAGGAACATTAGGGATGGCAGGAACCTCTCCAAAGGAAATTTAGCAGTTTTAATAACAAAGTTAAATAATAATCTTCACAGACAATAGAGTTATTTTTAAATGCCTCTTTTACCAGGTGGTGGTGGTGCAAGCCTTAAACAGAGGCAAGAAGATCTCTGAGTTTGCGGCCAGCCTGGCCTACAGAGTGAGTTCCAAGGCATCCAGAGCTACACACAGAGAAATCTTGTCTAACAAACAAACAAACAAAAATGCCTTTTTTTCCACCTCTGTTCTAAAAAGTTTTAGTCTTGAAAAGTATTTTAAAGTAACTTACCTAGGCATTCAAATCATTGAACATGAATGGGATGGCACTCTATATTTCTCACAAACATTGTCACAAATAGAGACTCTTTTATGTGAATGAGAGTCAAATGTTCCACAAATAAGGAAACACCTATATAATTTGGGGTATAAATAAGAAGCATCAGTGATTCCTTAGTAGATAAAACAAATTTTGTGGTAGCAATAGTGTAATCTATCCTAGCTTGAGTCTCTTTGTTCTGTGTCTTGGACACTCTTTCATACCCTTCAGGTATCTGAACACAAGTCCAATCCAGCAGAATGTCAACACAGGACATAGATCAAGTTGAAGGATGTTAACAGGGTATTCTTTCTTTCTTTCTTTCTTTCTTTCTTTCTTTCTTTCTTTCTTTTTCTTTCTTTCTTTCTTTTTTTATTTTGTTAAGTAACAACGTAACTGTACATATTTGTACATACTTGTACAAACTGTACAATTTGTACATACATATTGTGTGACCCATGTACTCAGCATGCAAATAGTCAAATCAGAAATTGACATGTCTACCATCTGGAACATTTATCACTTCTTATATTGAGAACACGCAAAGCCTTCTCTTCTGTTTATTTCCAAACAGAAATAAAGTGATGAATTAGCGGTAGCATAGAGCTACACCACTAGAGCCTCGTCTGTCTGTCCATAGTTTTGTATGGATTAACCAGCTAGCTTAATCCGCGTCACCCACCAGCCTCTGGGAGGAATTTGGCCCCGAGCTCTGCGTGAATCATTGCGCAGGTGCAGGGAAGCTGGAAGATGCTTCCGGTTCCCAGAGGAATCACAGAGGCTGAGCTGGGAGCCGCGCCTCAGGGTTGGGCTGCCCGCTCCCTGTATTTAAGGTCAGTAAAGAGGCTCCTGCCAAACTAGCTAGTACATTTGGAATTCAAGTTTTTTCATTTTCTTACATAGCTACACCCACCAGGAATCCAGTCCTGCCGGGCCAGTGAGACGAGCGGCCTTTCTAAGGCAATTCCCACAGAGTGAAAATGTGAAATTCAGTTGAGAGGATACAGGCTAGAGGTACAGAAGATGTTGCCGGAACCTGGGAAAATATCCTCCAAAAGTTAGGTGGGAAACACGGTGCTTAGTCCTGTCTGCCACAGCTTGTAGTTGTTCAAGGTGTGGTTTCCCCTCCTTTTCCACAAAAGACTGAAGCCCTAGGTTTTCCTCTCCTGGTGATATGTTCCTTCTGTTCACATGGTCACTTGCAATGGAGTGAGCTGACCCCAGAAAGGTTGCTTGAGGACCAGCCCCAGCATCGCTACCAGACCATGATAAATCTTTGCTCACACACAAGGAAGGACAGCTATGAGAGAGCTCTTTTAAAGGACATTAAAAGCAAGCTTCAAAGTCACTCTGCTTTTGCCTGAATGACAGGCACTCAGTTTCCTCTTTAAAAAGGAAAATGGCAATATGAAAATATAACCCCTTGTCTGAAACCCCTCTGAACAAACAGCCCTGTGGAATCATGTCAGTCTACGACCGCATCCAATCTCAGCACCATCATGGCTCACAGGATTTTGCTGAATGATGCTATTTGAGCTCCCTGGCAATCCTTAAGACTGTCTGTGGGCCAAGTCTCTGAAGTTGCTGTTTCCCTGTGTTCTTCACGAATTTGATGTAGCTCACATCTCAGAAGTGACCATGGCCCCACCACTGCTGTTTTTCATGATTCTAACTGACAGGAAGGATCTTGGAATCTGACACCTTGGCTCTTCTTTTCTAATTCAGTGAGCCATTCTATTGAAAGAAAACTATCTGTCCTTGAATCTCTTGGATCTCAAGGGATTTTTAACCCCGCCCCCGCCCCCTGGAGTTTCTGGGAAATGCTGTTAGTATGCTCAAGTTAGAGAGGCTGAGATGGTATCCCTGCCTCTCTAACGTCACTCTCAGTCTTCAGAACTTCAGAATAAATAGTCCCCTTTGATGGAAAATTCTTGCTCCCACTGGCAATTTTGCAAGTGCCAGAGGCTAAAAGAGAAAGTGAAGGCCCAGCTCCAGTGCTATGATGACTGCCCTCCTCTAAATTGTCCCCTCCCTCCCTGGGTCCCTCAATCTACACATTCCCCTTGGGCTGCATCCTTGATGAAGCCTCTGATAGGAAACCTGCCTTTAGGCCAATTTACCAGGGAGGGACTCATTCCCATTCCTCAGTTACTTTAAATACAGAACCAAAAATACCTCCTGCCAATTTTCCTCCTCGCAAACAATTGCCAAGTGCCCCAGGATTTTTTCCATTGTGTCAAAGGGAGACTAAGTGGAAAATGAGAATAACATGAAAACACGTTGTACCAGTCAGTGGTGGCTGATTCTTGAAGTAATTGGCCATTGCTTGTAAAATTCAATCATGGCGTCAGACGAATTTATGTAAACTCCTCCCAGACAGCAATATAAAAGGAGGTAATTCCAACTGCAGAATAGATACAACCAACTCATTGGGGTAATCAACAAAACAATACAACAATGAGAAAATAGTTGGGGGAAGGAAATCCGTAAAATGTTGTTCTACCTAAAAGATAAAGATACACACATGATCAATAATGGAGACAGACGTGAGCCCAAAAGCTTCCAGTACGTTCTGGAGCAAGGAGGGGGGGGACCTACATGTAAATGAATGACAAAACCAGCATGCTTCCCCCAGTTATTCTGCATCAGGACCTGTGTGGGCAGCACATGCAAGTCTCAGCTCTTACATGAGTTACCCTAGCACATTCCAACCTCATGCGAGTCGCTCTGCCCTCCATACCCAATATTCATAACATGGTGCTTTGGAATATGAACTTAGGAGTGAGACTGACCACCTGACTTCAAACCCCAGCTCTACTGCATGCACAGGATCTGGTAAATGCCAGAAGGACAATGACACATGTCATCCACACACTTTGGGACTCTTAAAGGTCTGCCAAATTCAGCCACTAAAGGGCTCTGTCCAGAGTGTAAAGGGAAGGGCTGGAGAGATGCTCAGTGGTTAAGAGCACATCCTGCTCATCCAGAGGACCTGGCTCCCAGCGTGTCTGTAACTGCAACTCCAGAGAGACCCCGCTCAGGCACAGACAATCACATGCACATATCCACACATGATACACATAATCAAAATAATATTATTAATAATAATAACAATAGTAATGTTTAATGTGCAGAGGGAGGGCAGGCAGATGTGGGGGTGTTTATCTCTCTCTTCTTCCCCCGAAAGACTACCATGCACTGACAGAGTCCCTAGCCAAAGACGACTCCACAAAAGAGGCAAGGTTCATTAGACCTCCCAGAGGACTCCTGAATTCTGACTGCTCCTCTCTCAACCGTGCAAACCAGTGTGGGAGGAGAACTGGCCTGGTCCTAGTTCCCCTGTGCCTCCTTGAGACCCACATTTTGTAAATAATCTCCCAAATGATCCATTTTTATGTACCTTCTATGTCCTGCTTGGCCTCTGACTGGTAAACAGTTTGAGTCTGGATGAATGGCTTGACCTCTCTCTGCCTCCACTTGTTAAATGGAGGTAATAATAGTCATTTTCTTCCTAGACATAGACCGATTAAGTGAGTTATCCTTATGCGTGAAATACTTAGAGCACTGCCTGGCATGTAATAAGCATAATTCTTTTATTTTTATTTTTATCGCTTTCACCACCATCATTATCATCAGTGGCAGAGTAAACAGAGCCAACACCGGTCCCCCAGCAGCTAACCATCTGCTTTCGGCATGCTGAGCTGTTGATTGCAGAAGGCTGTTTTGTAAAGTAAGGACTGGGAGAAATCAGACAATCACTACATAAAGAAGCCTAAGGGAAAGCTAGGGTGATTTAACAGCTCTGGGCAGCGGGGGTAGCTGGTCTTCAGGAGCAGACCCAAAGGATTTTTGTTATATTCAGTTGCTTGCTCTGCTTTTTCTCAAAGCACGTTTGATGTATCTTATCCTAGATTCACAGACAATGTAGGGCCAGAAAGAACTCTAAGTAGAAATATAACCCCTCATTTTGCACTTTATTTGGAAAGGAATACAGATTTCATCAAAATAGATTTTTGAGTCACTTAAATGTAGACCTTGTACAATAAAAAACATCAGTGCGGGAAGAACGCTGAGGTCATTTGGACTTGCTCAAAGAGCTCTCACCTAACCAGTGGGAGAGGTCTACTTCCTGCTAAAGGGTCCAATGTCCCAGAGGAGGGAAATGGGGAGAGACAGAGAGACAAAGAACAAAAGAAAACAAACAGAAGTCTCCTGTCCATCCTGCAGACTGATTTATAATGCCCACCACGTTCAAGGGAATATTAATTGCTATGTGTCCAAAGCATTTAACCAGTATTTATATAAAATTACAAAAGTGTTGACAATAGGAGGGAGAGATGTCTCAGAGAAGAGAGGAAATTCTAGAAGATTATGTGTGTCTGCACCAAGTCAGGAGAGTCCCATTTCCTTATAAGAATGAACAGGGAAGCCCATCCCTTTAAGACCTGGAATCTTTCGAGAATTGAAACTAAGTCTCAACGATAAATGTTTTATTTCATCTCTCCGAGCTTCTCTTTCCTGTAAAATGAGAGGGTTGAGCCAGATGGTCCCTGTGACTCCTTCCAGGTCTTTACATCTAGAATCCAGTGAATTTTAAATTGGATATTAGAGATATCAAAGCATCTCCTCCTAGCCTTGGACTCTCAGATACTATTTCAAAGGAACAGATGAAGGGTTACACCTCACTTGTGAAAAGATCAAAGTCCCTTTCTGGTGTCTTTCTTGCTTTTTTGTTCTCTCTTTCTTTCTCTCTCTCTCTCTCATTTCTCAGTGGATCTCTGATACTAAGTCTAAAACTTCATTTTAAATGCATTCATTTGCTTCTAAATCCTGATAAACAAGTTTAGTTTAAAGCAATTGACAAAGTCTCTTTCACTGAATGGCATGGCCATTCAGCACCCACTTGCAAAGCTAGCTTGAAACAAAAAGGATAGAAAGACACTTCAAGGAATGTTAGAAGCCAAACTGCAACACTCACATCAGAGACACCAAACGACAGTGCCAACAGCTGGAATTTATCAAAACAGCTGTAGAGCCATAGGAAGTGGCAAGCTAAGAGAGAGAGCTGAGCGAGAGTGTGGGTGAAGAACACCGCGCAGGGGACAGATGTGTGAGGGCTACAGGGTGCTCAGACCCAAAACATGTAAATTTAAAAACCAATAGTACCATTAATTTCATTCCTACCACTTAGGCAAAAATTCATATATCACTGACAAGAGGACAAACAGCCTTTTTGAAGACAAGATCGAATGAAGCTGAAGACAGATGCACGTGTAGGTACACAATCCAGTGAAACCCTAGCATAATGGTTCTGTGGAGTAGGTTACAAGACTGTGTTTATAATAGTGAAAACTGAGCATGGCCAAAATGCCTTGAGTGATGAAAGAGTAAATAAATTTGTATAATTCCACAGCAGCACGTTTTGTAGCACTCAAAATGACTTTTCAGTTATATGTACCAATGTGAGTCTGTAAACATCTAATTACATGTATTTATACTATTACTTCATTTATTTATTATTGTAAAATAAAGAAAACATCAACCAAAACCCATGTATTTATAAACATGTATGTAGTTAGTGTATGAAGCCATGGGTGGAAATATAGAGAGCTAATGCATCCCATATTAGGAGAGTAGAAACATCTGATGGGAGAAACTAACAAGTCTGAATTACTAAAGGTTCACAGAGGCAGGCATTATAGTGCACACCTGTAATCCCAGCACTTGGGTGGTTGAGACAGGAGGATCATGAGTTTGTGGCCTGCTTGGGCTCTATTCAGAAACCTCATCTCAAAAACTGAAATTAAATAAATAAAAAGATTCATTCACATGGAACAAGAGAATTCTGTGACTGTGTAGTAGATAACTAAAAGGGTTTAGAAATACAGTAGCAACAGTCCAAGACACCCTGGAACTGACCTAGTAGGAAGGAGTAAAATACTAAACAAAGACACACACACACACACACACACACACACACACACACACACACACACA
>CAJQZJ010034299.1:1252523-1267539 GCA_907164525.1 Lophiomys imhausi | reverse complement strand
ACACACACACACACACACACACACACACACACACACACACACACACATATGGGTATAGCAAACACAATGAGCTATCATACCTGGGACACCTCAAACAGCAGAATAATGACAGTAATCGGCTATAGCTTATGAAACAAATTCCACAGGTCTCTGTTGATGTAAAGAAATTCAAGGCAAAATAAAATTTCATTCCCCAGAAAACATCAAAGCTATTACTTTGAGGAGACTTTTGTTTTCTTTTTGTTTTATTGCTTGTTTTTTTGAGACAGGATCTCTACAGAGCCCTGGTTGTCCTGGAACTCACTAAGTCGTCCAGGCCTGCCTCAGACTCACAGAGATCAAACCTGCCTCTGCTTCCCAAGTGCTGGGATTAAAGGTGTGTGCCACCACATCCACCACATTGGCTAAGAGACTTTTTTTTTTCCTTTTAGACAGGATCTCCTGAATCCCAGGCTGACCTCAAAGTCACTTTGTATCCTAGAATGTCCTTGAACTTCTGATTGACCAGACAATTACTATTTGCCAGGCATGAACCAACAATGATGCTAATGATGGAGATACAGTTATACAGTTTATCAATTGGATATCTGCATACTCAAAAATAGTTCTACATGAGAACTTCTTAGTGACTATTAGTTACAAACAATGGATTAGTAACTTCCTGGAAGGAAAACCCGGAAATTATCTCTTTAGCCAATGAATCAAAGTGATCCAGAATGAACCTCACTCTGCCCACTAAAGTGTCAGATCCACGCTGAGTATTCCCTGAGATGGATGTACCCACAGGAGCATAGAGCATTGCTGTGGTGTTAGTAAAGATGCAAGATTTGAATTTAAACAAACAAAACACCAGGCAAATGCAAACTGAGAGAAGTAATGTCCAATGCTTTTCACATAAATATCCTGCGATAGAAGACTAAGGAACTGTCTCAGAGGCAATGTAGGAAGCTGGGCCAGAAAAAAAAAAAAATCAGTAGACAATTTGTGGCATTTGCATAAGGTTTCTATGTTAGTTGTGAGTATTGCTGAATGTGGTGGTAACATAGGTATATAATCCAAGCACTTGGGAGACTGAGTCAGAAAAGGAATTTTTTGTTTGTTTGTTTTTGTTTTTTGAGATGGGGTTTCTCTGTGTAGCCCTGGCTGTCCTGGACTCACTTTGTAGACCAGGCTGGCCTTGAACTCACAGAGGTCCGCCTGCCTCTGCCTCCCCGGTGCTGGGATTAAAGGTGTGCGCCACCTGCCCAGCTAGGAATGAAATTTGAAGTTAATTTCCTGACTTTAACAATAATCCTATGGTTATGTAAAATGCTAATATTTGGCAAAGCTGGGTGAAGAACAAAAATAGATTGGCATTATCTGGGTGACTTTTCGGGTCTAAAGTCATTTTAGGATGAAATGGTCTAAAATTGGCTACCAAAAAAAAAATAAGAAAAGCACTTTAAAAAGTATTAGGGAAAGAAATGAAGGAAATGTAAATGTCAGAGCTGAACAAAGAATTTGATACTCCCATTAAGCAATCTTTAAACAGTGAGCCTCCATGGTGGTCCTGCTGGTCAGGAACTTGGTAGAAGAAAAAAAATACACACTACAGCTTGCCGGCTAGCCCTGGTCTCCTGACACCAGCGCTAAGCCCAATGCCTGATGCATGCTTCCTGCTCCTGAGCCTGGCTTTCCCTTGTGGTCCATGGGAATTTTTCTTTGGCTGATAGCGTAACGTTTTTCCGTCTTTGCTTTCACATAATTCCTCACCAGATTTACCATCTGTGCTCCAGATCAGCTTTGGGAGTAATTGTCAATTTATAGGAAAATTTGAAGAGAAATAAGAAAACTGGGCGTATCAATCAGCTGTGAGAAGACAAGTTTGACAGACGCTTCGTGCTGAGCTTCTTGTGGAGATGTGGGTGGGGCTGGGGAACACAGTGAGAGCGTGATCTTGATAAAGAGTGACAATCCATAAAAGACGTGAGACTCCGTGAGAGCATCAAGATTTGGGGACAGAGCCGGGCGTGGTGGCGCACGCCTGGAATCCCAGCACTCGGGAGGCAGAGGCAGGAGGTTCTTTGGGAGTTCGATGCCAGCCCGGTCTACAAAGTGAGTCCAGTACAGCCAGGGCTGTTACACAGAGAAATCCTGTCTTGAAAAACCTATTAAAAAAAAAAAAAAAGATTTGGGTACAGAACTTGAAGAACATTTAAATTTAAGAAGCAAGGGAATTAAATAAATAAATGATAAATAGATAAATAAATGGTAAGATATGTAAATATCCCAAATCAATTTTAGATGGCAAAATTCCTACCGTCCACCAGTCTTCGGAGGTACAAAAAAATAAATAAAATAAGACTGAGGCAGGAGAGAAAGAAGGAAAAGTTAAGGGACAGAAGGAAAGAAATGCCTTACTCCAGAATACAGATGAAGTCTCTTACCCACTAGAGACAAAAATTCCACCAGAGAGCTTTGGGTGCAGCTCAGTTGGTAAGGTGCCTGCCTGGCAGCACGGAAGGCCCTAGATTTGATCCCCACCTAAATCCCAGAGAGTGGAGGTAGAAGCAGGAAGGTGAAAAGTCCAGGGTCATATTTAGCTACATAACAAGTTGAGGCTAGCCTGGGCTACGTGAGACACTGACTCAAAAACAAAAGAAACCAACTAAAAGGATTCCAGCACAGTTAACAGCGGTTGCTGTCCAGACTGCCTGCTTAGAGTCAATGTTCCTAGAGTCAATGTTCCTAGAGTCAATGTTCCTAGAGTCAATGTTCCTTTTATATTGAAGTATTTGCAGTAAGAATGTTAAAGTAGCAACAGACTATGCTTACCACCTTCAAATACGGCTTTATTCTTTTCCCAAATGTGAACTATAATTTTCTGCGAATGTCACAGCAAGGCTTTAAACTTTGTTTACAGTAAAAACATGCCTCAGCTCCCTGTTGTCACCCTTGTGTAGCCTGCTTTTACCTTATCAGCTGTAATCCTAGCCAAAGCAATTTAGGAGCCACCTTATGTTCTTACTTAAGACCTTTAGAAAACTGTTTTAAATGTTTAATTAATTAATTTAATTTAATGTGTGTGAGTGTTTTGACTGCATGTATGTCTGTGTACCACATGTGTGTCCTGTGACTGAGGTCAGTAAAGAGTGTGGCAGCTCCTATGGAACCGGAGTTACAGGAGGCTGTGAGTCACTTTGTGGGTGTTGGACTCAAACTCTGCAAGAGCAACAAGTACTCTAAACTTCTAAGCCATCTCTCTACCACCCCCACCACCAACCTGGCAACCCCTTGAGATGTAACTTCAGAAGCCGCTAAAATTGTATACATGGTATACTAAAGACATTTAAGTACAACCTCTCTTGAGAAGCCCACACTCACACATGGATGTGTAATATCCCTTTCCTAAGCACCTTTCTATCAACCTTGAAAATCTATAAACTCCCAACTCTGCTCTAAAAAAGAAAATTCTCAAAGAATCAATAAAAATGTTAAAGAAAGAAATCAGTCTTTTAGGGGAAAGTAAAAAGAAAACAGGACTATGCTTTATCATTAATAGTGGTAAATGTGATTAAAGAACCCAAGGAAGATGAGAGCTGAGTAAACACCTGTAGATTTGGTTATTAGAATATGGCTCTCAGGCCATAGATCCATCGGCGTAGTGTTGGGGGATGGGACAGCAAGCTGTTAACTAGGAAGGGATGGATTTGAGGGTGAGGAGGAGGGGGAGGAAGAGAGGTAACCTTGCAAAAATAGCTGGACTTGGCAAGGAATGTTGAGAGAAATGCGAGCCCCACTCACTGGCAGGAAAGGAGCCTACTGAGAAGGAAAAAAAAAATGTACCCTAGAGAGAGGGAACAAAGCCAGAGAGGAGATGACCAAGACGAGGCGGAGGCAGGGCAGATGCAAGCATGCCCCTCGACGAAGAGAGGAACCGGGTGCGTTCAGCCCAACGGTGATGGAAGATTAAATGGGAAGATGGGGAGGAAGACAAAGAGATACCAGGGAAGGCCCGACATCTAGAGTCCCCAAAAAAGCCAGGTCAAAGTCAAATGTTGAGTGAAGAATGTTAAAGTTGAAGGAAAGTAGAGTAGTTTGGGATAAATTGTGATTTAGAATAGCATACGTGTGACTCTTCTGCTACCCTCTTTTCTCAACAGACAACCCGTGTTGCACAGAATCCATGCTGATATTGTTTACTAAGACACTTTCTCATGCATTTTGTGACTTTATCCCAATAACCCCATGATGTAACTGGGACAGATCTTCCCAGCCCGGTTTTATAGAGGAGGGAATCAGATCTTAGAAGTTTGATGCTTACCAAGCTCACACTCCCAGAGAGTCAAAACCAAAAACCCTTGCTCTTTTCAGTGCATCCTGTGATGCTGGGAAATGAAAAGCTGCCAGTGTGTGCTTTGTCAACAGAACCATGCCTAATAATCTTATTAGTTGAACAAGAGTCTTCATGAAATTTTGTTATATTGTTAGGACAGAGTTGGTAGCAGATGGTAGATACTGAGAGTGGCTCTTTCCAGCTAAAAGCTGTTGGCAAGAGCATTTAGAAAGTACAGTGATGGATGACATAGTATTCAACTTGGGGAAGATAGTTGGGTCTAATAGGATGACCCAAGGGTCAAGCTCAGGCTTTGTCCTGTTTAAGATCTCTTACGATTCTTACGACAGGCACAGAAAACGCCAGTGGAATCCGAAGGTAATCATTACTGAAAGGTGAGAAAAATACCAATGAGACAGAGGAAAGAAAGCAAAAGGAACTTGATGAGGTTTAAAGGAGAATCACATAAGAATCAACGCAGAGAGATGCTTTGTCCATTAAAAGGAAATGCGGATACACTATAGCAGGGGAGAACTCTTACCCTCTTGGAAGAGGACCAAAAGATAATCAGGAGAACAGTTACAAGTGCTGATGCAGACAGGACATAGAACTGTCAGCCAAACGATGTGGCTGGGTCACAGAGATAAAGTTGCGCCAACTTACTATCGTTTCCTTAACAGAATAAGGAGAGGGGATGTATGCATGTGTACTGAATTCATACATTCATGCATGTATATAAACATATGCACTGACTGTCTCAGAAAAATACAGAAGAAAATAATAACCCTGGTTACCTCCAGTGAACTTTACCTGTAGCCTATGAGCTAACTCCAGCCTAACATTTTTCTGTGGGGGTCACACATCATTGCACTCTCAAGTTATCTTCAGCTAAGTATGAACTCTCTCCAGTTCAGCTTAATCCTTATCACCCTCCAATATGCATTCTATCCAGCTGACTTCACACATGTATGTTATCTGCCTGGCTCTTGGGGACTTAGTTAGTGACATCACACATGCCTACATGGCAGATGCAGCTGAAGGCAGAAGAAAACAAAGATTAAAAAAAAAAAAGGAGACTAAAGGTGACTCAGGATATGGCTTGAAAGGTTACAACTAAAATCTTGGACAGATAGACTACGGGTTACTCATCAGCATTTCTTAATGTTCTACTACATTTGTAAGATAAATACACGATGCTTTATCTTAAAATCAAAGCCTAAATTAATAATCATTGTCATTCTCTAGTCAGGTAGAACCACAGAGTTTCTGGTGAGATCTGGTAGGACAGTTTCCCTGACCGACTTTGTTTCCAAGTAATCCTGTCAGTGGTGGTAAATGTTCAGCACCAACTAAGGCTAGAAAATGGATACAATGAGTTAATCATCCACATTGACTGAAAAAGCAAACCAGTCAGCATAATGTGTTCTTTGCAAAGAAAAGGAATTATCAGGCCAGATATAACTGTGCATGCCTGGAATCCCAGAATTTGGGAGGCTGAGGCAGGAGCATTGTGAGTTTGATACAAGCCTGGGCTACATAGTGGAATGTACTGAATATTGTTAGGTAATATTCTAATGAGTGGTTTTTTAAAAAAATATTAATCGCTTACGACAATCATCCTCAAAGGGAGCCAGAATTACCAGTCCTTTATGCATTATTTCAGAGGCAGCCCTTAGATTAAAGTAACTACAGATATATGATCTTTGGGAAGTCTTGCTCAGAGTCTGCCCATTGTTTTTGTCTGTGTATTATAAGGATAAATTCCATATATGTGTGTGTGTATATATATGTATAATGTATATATAATTTTGAATAACATAAGCAGAGAGTCACTTTCGATCTGTTGAAGAGCGCCATGGTGCTTGCTATGACAAGGGATGCATCCCAGTCTCTCTAGCAATGGCTGTGGAAGATGTCCTGCCAATCATCTCATAATTCTGTAGCCACTGCAGGAAGTGATGGGCCAAGCAGCCTAACCAAACCTTCCAACCAGCCAATCACCCGCCTTGTGGTTGTAATGGTTTTCTTCTAATCTGATCATTAGTGTCTATTCCTTTCCTGTTGCTGGCAAAAGGCCTCTGGAGAATAGCTGGTTTTAAAAGTGAGACAGGCTTGAGGATGAAATGTGTTCAGTGACAATTTATCTTAGTCAGAGCTAACTGAATTCAAATCCCATCCATCATAATTTTACCTCCACACCTGAAATCCTGAAAGGACTCGGTTGTGTCTGTTTCTCCTAAGTCGTTTATCATTTTAAAAAGGAAAAAGAAATGGTTTCGTGCCTAATTAAAATTCAAGGGTGCCCTTCTGTAAACGCCAGGATTCTGACAAATGCCGGTATGTGCCAGGTGTCTAAAAGACCAGGGCATGAGTGCAGACAGTGGCCCAGGTGACATCACATTCTTGAGGGATTAGAAGAGAACCCTTTCACCTCATCATCAGGATGTTCCCACAGGGCTGCTGACCTTTGCGACCTGGTCCTGACCTGGCAAGGGTGGGTGGGTGGGGGGGTTTGGGAAGCAAGGTGAAGCTCTCTCATCTCTTTTTTCCTCTTTACTCCTGCAACCTAAGCGGTGAGACTTGAGGCGCTGAAAGGTGAGCCTGTTATACACATCTCTCCAGCAGCTTGCCAGGAGCAGAGACAGGAAAGGTCATGACTCAAACCCTGAAGGCTCCCGCGGGCTTTTCAGCTATCACTATTTAGGAGAGGCAAAACTCTCTTGCAAACTCCTCTCTTGACAAACTGCTTTCTCCCCAACTTCTTATCAGGATCCCTACTGTCAGCCACTTGGGATGTGAGGCCCCACTTACTCAGAGCCACCCTGCAAAGTCAGAAGGAAGCACAGTCTAGCCACTGAGATCCCCCACAAGCATCCTTCATTCATCTGCTTTAGACCTGGGCTGGCTAGTTCATTCCTCACACACCCACAGGAGGCTTGAAGACACCACCCTGTCTTCAGGAATAAATCTTTGACATTCCCAAAGCTATCTGACCCCATCACACCAACACCTCTATCTTTAGCAAATCCAAAAACAGACCTTGAGGAGGGACAACAGTGACCTCTCCATTCATCCGTCTCCTTCAGGATTTTGACAATTGCCTTCACCCACCCACGGCAATAATCCTGCCCTACTCAGTGTCCTCTGGGCTCATATTCCCAGGACTGATAAGGAACATGAACAAAACAGATGTGACTCAGTAGTAGGTCTTGCGCAATGTGTCACCAGACAGTGTGGATGAAACATATTATTAAGTCAACACTGGTTCCATTTTCACTGTTAAAAGAAAGGCAAAAAATACCTTTCTATTTGTTGCTTTTTAAAAATTACAAAGTAAATTAATCATCTCTAAGTGAGTTCTACTTTCAATCAATAAATGCCATCTTCAGTGTCCTGGGGCAAGCCAGCCTTGTCTAGGTGAACCTGAGTATCTTCCACTCACTGAATGCGGAGAAACACAACCCTGATGGACAGAGTCACATAGGACCCTGATACTTACAGGAAGGAACAAGACCCTAGGCACACCAAGTCCTGCAAGGAGGGATGAGACCATCTAAGCAGCTCTCAGGCTCCAGGTGACAGGGCTGGATAAATACTGTGGCCTAACCCTCAGCTTCTGCCTTGAGCTCTTAGTTAAAACAACATTGTTCTGGGTCATAGATTTTTTTTTTTTTTCAGGAGAAACCTAATTGTTTCCCAACTAAGGGACTGGAGAGCACCCAGGAATAATCTAATAATAACCCCAATGACAGTGAACACTGAAGATAATCTAAAGTCATTTTGAAACTGTCTAATGAGAATGTCAACATTTCTACAAAGACTTTAGTCTTCAATAACCAGCCACTTATAGATGCCACAATCCTGGAGAGGTATGTGAGAGAATAATATACCATGAAGAGGCCAGCAAAAAGGCAAGGTGAAATCTCATTCTTCTTTGTTCATCCAAAAAAGATTATCTTGCTCAAGTGGGTTTTTTGTTGTTGTTGTTGTTGTTGTTTGTTTGTTTGTTTTTTCTGGTTCCTCACAGTCTTCTGGCCCTCAGAGAGAAGTCACTGTTACCTACCCTCACTCCCAGTACAGCCCCTCTAGGCTCCTAGACTATGGCTAGCCTTCCCAGCAGCCCACATTCTGCTTCACCCATTCATTGCCATCTGACTTAGTGGCATGCAGCATAAGGTGGCTCACCCTCTCCAAAGGCATTTCACACCTGAGGGATAGGTGTTTTGGAAGGCTGATAAACCTCAGAGTCTGAAGTCATAATAATCTACCCAAACCTAAAATAGAAAATAAGGCTAAATCATAATAAATACAGCAGTTTGGACTCTTATAACGTCTGATGTGAAATTTCTTTCTTTCCTTCCTTCCTTCCTTCCTTCCTTCCTTCCTTCTTTCTTTCTTTCTTTCTTTCTTTCTTTCTTTCTTTCTTTCTTTTAGGTTTTTTGAGACAGGGTTTTTCTGTGTAATAGCCCTGGCTGTCCTGGAACTCACTTTGTAGATCAGGCTGGCTTTGAACTCACAGAGATCTGCCTGTCTCTGCCTCCCAAGTGCTGGGATCTGATGTGAAATTTCTATCAGGAAAGAATGCAGTTGGAAAGTCAGTCACATGTGAGAGAAGGCAATTACAGGGTAACACACATTGACATCCACCTGGAAGCATATTAATGTTAGAACATCCACTGAACACAAATTTTGTATGCAAATTATTCAATACAGGCACTGTTTATTTTTATTCAGAGGACTTATTTCTTGTGACAGCTTTGTTTTATCAGTAAAGAGTCCCATTCAGCATTAAAGATACTTCCAGCTGCTCAGGGACAACCACCAACATGGAAAGGGACTTACAAGTAAGAGATTTATGCACCTAGGAAGGGCTAACAAAAAGCCATGGTGAGTTCTACTGTCATGACTCTCTGGGCACTGAATACTCGTAACAATATTTCTGCTTTTTCATTGTATGTTTGGGTTGGAGGCATAGTATATTTCCTTTTGAAATATCTGAAGTTGAGGGTTTTTTTTGTTTGTTTGTTTGTTTGTTTGTTTTTTGGTTGGTTGGTTGGTTGGTTTTGGAGGGTTCTAATTAAAAACTAGGTGAGGGTCTCAATTGGTTTTTTTTTTTTTTTGCACCAAAGGTTTCCTTTAATGTGTTTAAGACAGACCACATTTAGAAGTAGTTTTAAGGAAGCTGGTGCTATGAGCCATGAATGTATTCCCATCACTTGGAAGATGGAAGCAGGGAAATTAGGAATTCGAGGCCAGCATCAACTTCTTAGCAAGTTTGACGCTAGCCTGGGCTACATGGGACCCATTCTCATTATAAAAACCCAAAGTTGGCTGTAAGGACTCCATGGGAGCATCTCCCTCCTCTCTCTCCTTTTACACTATGAGCCAAACTGCTTTCAGCACTTGTATCACGTGCAGTAAACGAGGTAGAAGTTGAGTTTAATGCGATTAGGATAGATTCATTATTTTTCTTTTGTACTCAGGGGATAAACAGTATTTTTTATGTGAATAATCACATGATTGAAAACCAAACAAGTAGGCCTCTTGGTCTCACATCTGTTGAGTGGTGTCAAGTGGCTACCAAGTGCCTTGGAGGCACAGACAGTACCTTATTCAATAAGCTTCTAAATAACACATCCATCCCCTACCCGAAAGTCTGTCACTTCACCACCAAACAGGAGCTGATGGACAGAAGGGAGGAGGTCATAGAGTCAGAAGCCTGAGAACCTCCCAAGAGCTTAAGAAGAAGCCCCTGCAGACACGATTTGCTGCAGGTGCGTAGGTAGCATCTGTGACTGAACTACAGCCCACTGAAACTCCATTTTAGGAGGGAGTGAGGATTCTTGCCTGAGATTTTGTTACTTGCTCAAACCTGGACATTTGCATGTAATTCTGCCCTTACTGTCCTCGGTTGCTCATACTTTCAGAGGTGCTAGAATATATAGATAAAAAAATTAACAGGGCTGGAGAGGTGGCTCAGAGGTTAAGAGCACTGGCTGTTCTTCCCAAGGTCCTGAGTTCAATTCCCAGCAACCACATGGTGGCTCACAACCATCTACATTGAGATCTGCTGCCCGGGCATATATGTAGAGCAAATACTGTATACATAATAAATAAATAAATAATGTTTAAAAAAAATTAACATTAAAGGGACGCTCCATCTACGAAAGTGTGGGGAAGCAGCAGTCCATGCCGGAGTGTGACTTTTTGGTGGTTCATGTTTGGGAGTCACCATGATCCTGTAAGTGACCCCTCATCCAAGCTCTGTAAGTGAGCTCACTAAGCTCATAGTTTCCCAGGTGAGATTTTGGAACTGTACTTTGGCTTGTCCTTGAGGCCTTATGAGTTTGTTTACCTTTTCCCAGGTGAAGGAATTCTCACACTATCTAGCTATAAACACCACTATCCTGATTAGCCTTATTTTTGCCAAATTCCCATTTCAGCATCCCCCAAGAATCTGACTTCATTTTTTATTTAATTAAGACAATTGTTAACCTTTTTCTAGAATATTTACCTTATATGTTATTATTTGGTCATATCAGAGGAAAATTAACTTGATGTTCTTGGCTAATTTTGCTGCACACATTTTATATCTTACTGTATTTCAACCTGCCTCTCTGTAGTCTCCTCATATTTGCGGAATGTCCCACATAATCCAGTATTCAGAGAATGGAAATAGAATACTAAGTGGTTTGCTGTTGCCCTGTTTCTTTCATAATGTCATAAAAATTTATAACACTTAAAAGCCAGAGATCCCTGAGGCCATTTATCCTCAAGAAAGAACAAGTTTGTTCTTGTGGAACAGAATCTATATTGACGTAATTCCCGAATTGTAAGACATGTACCCTTAATGCACACCATCAGGACAACCTGCAAGCACCCAGCATCCATTCTCTGCCCTGATGGTATAAAGCCCATTAGGAGGAGGCAGGTGGGCTCTTAAGCATTCAGAGGTAAAGGACCAGTGTTTTAGAAACTCATTTCAGCCTAGATGCCAGATGCAGTTTCACAGAGAGATAATGATCCCCTTCAAACAATGGGAAATAACTGAGAAAAGTCATTATGCCACTGTGAAAAAATGTCCTTGATTATCCTGCCCTAGCTGTTACCTAATCTCAGTTTTATTTCTGAAGGCTCCTGAGTGGGGAGCCTTAAGCACTGCACATACCTTGCTCGTGAAGTAACTGCTTTCAATATACATCAGATATTGGTTAGCAGAATGTGAGCAATGATGGGGTGTGAAGGGGTGAGGTAACCAGAATGAGGTAGCAGCTAAAAAAGTTCAAAACTACACTCAATTTGACAGCGCTCCTACACAGATCAGAGAAAAGGCAAGCTTCCAGCAGATGAGGCTGTTTACAGAGCACCAGCTGGCCTGACATGACTTTTCCAGAGCCATCTGCCTCCAAAGAGGCCCTCACCTGGGCTTCCCAGGGAGCCTCAGGCTCTTGGTGACAGCGATCTCCTCTAATGTCACTGACAGCCAAATCTCCAGACAGTCTCCTTAGGTGGCAACCAGTTGTTCAGGTATTAGATTCAACCTCTCAGCCCCGAGTGGATGAGCAGCTAACTTGTCCCATGACTTTGTCAAGCCTTCTGCTGGCCTTGAGCTCAGTGAGATAGAAAGAACCCCTGCACTCAATTTCTTACCACCAAGAGCCAAACCTTTCTTTACATTCCCTCAACAGCACATTTTTAAAATGACTATCAGTTATATTTCTTCACCCAAACAAAGTCCACAAGATTACATTTGAAATGCAAACCACAAAATGTTAATTACACAGTGTTTTTTTCAAAGCAAACATTCATTTGCCTATATTTTCAAAAATGCATGAGCAGCTTGAAAGGGCTAACATAAGAAGTTTTTGTTAGCCTTTATTTTTCCAATCCTTTGAATATATGCTATATGTATAATTTTCAAAGAAACAAGTCAAAAGAGGAAAAATTCATTCTCTAAATATATGGGCCAATTTTTCACCCCTTTCTTTTTGATGAACAGGACTCTACAGTTCCCCAGTTCTAGGGAAAACCTCAAGTGGCCATAGGAGTTCCTTCAGTGCTCTCTGCCCTGCAAGAGAACAGAAGAGCCTTATGTAAAAAATTGAGGCCTTAGAGACCCACTAATTAAACACAGAAGGACCACAGAGGGGTAGGACTGGAACGTTCAAGCAGTGTGGCTTTAGAGATTTGCTTAAAGGAAGAAAAGGTACCCTTTAGAGAAAATAGATTGATTTTGAAAGTATTACCCATGACCTTTTCTCAATGATCAAAAGCTCGTGGAATTTTATTTAAATATCATGGTATATTTTTAAATTTTTTTTACCTCTGCCTAATATAAACCATCTGTTGTCTCCGGGCAAGCCTCCCATTTTTTACTCACCAACCTCCATCATCTCTCTCTACCCATTCACATTGACACACTGTATGCTCTCAGTTAACCTACACTTGAGGTCTTCCTGTCACCTCTTACTAATCATCTGGCTTCAATAATATCCAGCATTAGGGACATCCTAAAGTTAGTAGGTAAAGACACTTGTCACCTAACTTGACCACCTGAGTTCCATCTATAAGACCACATGATAGAAAAAGAGAATCACCTTGCCCAGGTTGCCCTGTGATATCTGAGTGAGCTCTGTGGCACGTGCACACCTACACTCACATAACAAATAAATAAAATAAACGGGATTAGATGTTTGGCTGGTTTTGTTGCTCATATTTTATATCTTATTCTATTCAACTTGACTTTCTGTAGTCTGTTCATATTTTCTGGAATATTCCACCTAATCCATTATCCAGAAAATGAAAATATAATATTAAGTGATCTACCATCACCTTGTTTTTTTGTTTTGTTTTTTTAAGTCTGTATCTAGCTTTCTGTGTCTATTTTAGTTTTAATGTTTGCAGAACTTTACCTCCTAAGATGACTTAAGTTCATTATGAAGAGATCTGCTGAATGCCACTACAGTCCATTCTTCCTTCTTCCAGAGTAATGGAAGTCCCACTGTTCCCTGGGGTATATGGTGACTTGGTGACTCATAATAAAATCTATTTCTCTTACCCTTCATGTCATGAAATGTGACAGTTTAACTAAATTCTGGCCAGTGTGACCTAAGTAAAAGGATTATGTGCAATCTCCTGGAAGTAAAGGTGCTTGCCACCAAGCCTGAGGACCTGAATTCCATTCCTGGGATCCACACAGAGGAAGAAGAGAACTGACTCCTCAAATTGTCCTCAATCTCCACACATGTGTGATGGTGCGTATGTGCCCTCCACACACCAAAATAAATAGATGGTTTTGTTTGATTTTTTTTTGTTTGTTTTTGAAGGGGATTGTTTGTTTGTTTGTTTGTTTTTCAAAGACAGGGTTTCTCTGTGTAACAGCTCTGACTGTCCTAGAGGACCAGGTTGGGCTCTAACTCACAGAGATCAGCCTGCCTCTGCCTCTTGAGTGCTGGGATTAAAGGCCTGTGCCACTCCCAACCCTTCTACTAATAGAAGAAAAGCGAGGCAGCATGTTTTCCCTTTTTACACTTTCAAGGAAATATTGACAGGGCAGCCTAGTGTACAGGCAGTGAGATGGGTCTCGACGTGAAAGTCCTATGCCAAGGAAAAGGAAGCAATGAGACAAGAACGAACTAGATATTAGTCAAGTTAGGAGTCTTTCCCCCAACAATCCAGACTGCTTGCTCTAGATTTCCTTTAACGTAAGAAACAAACTTGCATTCAGTCTAAGCTGTTATTGTTTAGGAGGTTTCTGTCACTCCCATATGAAACTGATCTTCTCTTATGAAAACACTGTTAATGCTGTCTGTCATTCATTCTCCCAGGGTTTCTTGAGTACCCACCTTCTGCCTCACACTGTCCCTGTTCTATAAATACTGGAGTGAAACACACATGGTGACTTCCTCTTCCCCTCCCAGAGCCTGCACGCTCCTTAAGAATCCACACTGCTCCAACACATTGCAGCGCTGAGGTGTTTAATAAACACCCAACAATGAGCCTCTTGCTTCTAGCCTTTGCCTTAAACCTGGCAATGTGCTTGTAAGTGTGAGAAGCATTGTACAATTATACTTTAAAAATATTTTTAAAGGAAAATTATTTTGATCAGCCTTTCTTGTTACTTTATCCACCTTCACGCCCCCCCCACAAAAAAATCACTGATAAACACATTAGCAAAACCTACTGTGTCTCTTAAATTTTACTGGCCAATGCTGACAGCTGTAATATGCTGTATGCTGCAATAAGCCCATGCCTCCATTTCCTTATTCATTGTACATGTATTTCCACAGTTTGTTGGGAATTAAATGAGAAAATATGTCAGAAATGGTTAATGAATATTAGCCTGGAAAACAGTCATACTCTTTAACTCATTAATTCCAATTCCTGAATTCCAGCTTAAGAAAATAATCCTAAAATAATCCTAAATAGAGGTGGGGTAGAGAGAGAGAGAGAGAGAGAGAGAGAGAGAGCGCAATTTGAGTCAGTGTTGTTTATGATACAAAGTAGAAATTTAGTGACCTTTCCTTGTCACCCTAATAGTGAACTAAAGCCCCCAAACTCTGTTATAAATTGAGAGTTACATATCCAGTATCATCAGAGAAGATGCAGAGCTATACATCTAGTACCATCAGGGAGGATGCAGATCTATACATCTAGTACCATCAGGGAGGATGCAGAGCTCTACACATCCAGTACCATCAG
>CAJQZJ010034299.1:1216579-1252513 GCA_907164525.1 Lophiomys imhausi | reverse complement strand
AGTACCATCAGGGAGGATGCAGAGCTCTACACATCCAGTACCATCAGGGAGGATGCAGAGCTCTACATCCAGTACCATCAGGGAGGATGCAGAGCTATACATCCAATACCATCAGGGAGGATGCAGAGCTCTACACATCCAATACCATCAGGGAGGATGCAGAGCTCTACACATCCAGTACCATCAGGGAGGATGCAGAGCTCTACATCCAGTACCATCAGTGAGGATGCAGAGCTCTACACCCAGTACCATCAGGGAGGATGCAGAGCTATACATCCAATACCATCAGGGAAGTGATTGATGCTAACAGGGTTGTGGAGAGTCAGAGAGTAAAGAACTGAACTGAAGTCCAAATTCTTTACAAAACAGATGTACAGGGAACATCAGGATATGACAGAACAAGATAGCCAAAATGAAACAGGACCTCTGAGATCATGTCCCTGGAGGGAGTGTTTCAGAAGGGAATCCTGGAGCAATGCTTAAGAACAAGTGGGGGCCGGGCGGTGGTGGCGCACGCCTTTAATCCCAGCACTTGGGAGGCAGAGGCAGGCGGATCTTTGTGAGTTCGAGGCCAGCCTGGTCTACAAAGTGAGTCCAGGACAGCCAGAGATATTCAGAGAAACCCTGTCTCGAAAAAACAAAAAAAAAAAAAACAAAAAAAACAAAAAAAAAAAAAAAAGAACAAGTGGGGGCCGGGGGTAGTGGGACATGCCTTTAATCCCAGTACTCGGGAGGCAGAGGCAGGTGGATCTCTGTTAGTTCAAGGCCAGCCTGGTCTACAAAGAGAGTCCAGGACAGCCAGGGCTACACAGAGAAACCCTGTCTTGGAAAACAAAAAAAATAAACAAAAAGAAAAGAGGCTTCCACAGAGTACCTCAGACACAGGCAATGGGTGAGCCAGAGTAGCTGAATCTTGAATTAAAACAAAATTAATTTCCATAGGAATAAATAAATTATTGAATACCACAACAAAATACTTCGTAACCACCACAAAATGCCGATTAGAAAGACTGGGAAACTCTGTGATGCTAAGCATCTATATTTTTGTACATAACTGCAGTATCAGCATAGTAATTACATCTGTACATCTACATGTACATGATAGCAAAACTATGGTATATTCATAGGAAAAACACTCAAGAGAATCCCACCAAAATGCTAATAGTTGTTTGCTTAGAAAGATAAGTAATAGTGGAATTTTTTCTATTGGTTAAATTGTATTTAATGTCCAGGTTTTGGATTACTTTTATACTTTAAAATTTGGGTATGGGGGCATGAGACCTATGATTTTTACTCAAGTGCCACAGTATCATTCCTGTGGAGATTTGTGTCTCAGGAATACAATCTGGCCAGGCATGGTGGCGCACGCCTTTAATCCCAGCACTCAGGAGGCAGAGGCAGGCAGATCTCTGAGTTCAAGGACAGCCTGGTCTACAGAGCAAGTTCCAGGACAGCCAGAGATAAACAGAGAAACCCTGTCTTCAAGAAAAAAAAAAAAAAGAATAAAATCTGTGTTTCTGGCACCAAGCCCTAGTTTTAGCTTCCTGAATCCTTTTCTCTAAATATCTATCGATGAGATTCAGGAGAAAGGATGTTACTCCTGTAGTCTAGTTTTGGTTCTTTAAAAATGATTTTAACTCTTGTCTGATGTGAACTACCATTTAGGACAGAGCTCACTTGTAGGGTTATACATTAGGGGTCAACAGTTACCCTGGCTGTTTCCCAAGGTCCTCAAGTCATTACTCTTACTGGTACATTATTTCTGGGAAGGAATACAAAGCAAAAATACACACATACATAGATGATAGATAGACAGATAATAAAAAGTCAGAAATAGAAAAACTGTTACATTCCTTGAATTCTAGAATTCTTTTTTTCTTTGTTTTTGTTTTTCAAGAAAGAGTTTCTCTGTGTAACAGCCCTGGCTGTCCTGGTCTCACTTTGTAGACCAGGCTGGCCTTGAACTCACAGAGATCCGCCTGCCTCTGCCTCTGTCTCCTGAGTGCTTGGATTAAAGGCGTGCGCCACCACGCCCAAATTCTAGAACTCTTCTGCCTATGGGAAATGCATGCCATTCAGTCCCCGAGTATGCCAAAGCAGAAGCAGCACATCTGCAATCTCAGAATGTCTATAGACATGACCCAAACCAACTCACTGCCAGGCATGGTGGCTCGTGCCTTTAATCCAGCACTGGGAAAGCAGAAGCTACTTAATATATTCCAGACCAGCCAGAGCTACACAGTGAGACCCTGTCTCAAAAAACAAACAAAACATGGATTCATATGACAGACAACTTCATGATTATCAATAGCAAGACTTAGGTACCATATTTAGAATAAAATGACGAAGGCCTCTCATGAAATCACTGAATAGCATCCTTAGAACAATCTGAGGTACAAGATAAAAATCAAGCTCAAGAGTGATCTCATGGTGATAGTGGGCACTTGCCCTGGGTCATTAGTACAGCTGGTTTTTAAAAAGTCATTGCAGTTTTTCCCCACTTTTCTTGTTGTTTTTGGTTTTTCGAGACAGATTTCTCTGTGTATTCCTGGCTGTCCTGGACTCACTTTGTAGACCAGGCTGGCCTTGAATTCACAGAGATCCGCCTGCCTCTGCCTCCCAAGTGCTGGTATTAAAGGCGTGCGCCACCACGCCCGGCAATTACAGACAACTGTGAACTGCCGTGTGGGTGCTGGGATTTGAACCCTGGTCCTTTGGAAGAACAGCCAGTGCTCTTAACCACTGAGCCATCTCTCCAGTCCCAGTTTGTCCCACTTTTATCCCCTTATTTTTCTATAATAAATTCTAATTGGTCAGGAGAAATACATCCTTTCTTATCAAAGGTTAGTGTTTGATATATTTTTTTTAATGTTTAAAATCTTTTTCAAAACTCCTTTAGTTAATTGGGAGAGTGTGATTGTGGATTATTAGATAAAATGAACATGTATAGACAAAGACAGAGGCTCTTGACTTAAAGACTGTGTAGTAAAGCAGTGTGTGTGTAATCACAGTAGCAAAAGAAAAGTAGGTGTATAGAAGGGGATCAGTGAAGGAGAATGGACAATAGAACATTGACAGAAATCATCTTTCAGTAATAAAAGAGTTCCTATAGTGTTATTTTCAATTGCCTGTAAGCTTTCATCTTCTATAATAGTTTTATGTGTATTCATAATAATAAAGGAATATTTTCAATTTTACAAAGCTCTTCTTTAGCCTTAATATGTTATACTTTTGTATTTCCTGGTCTTTACAAAGTGCCCTGTTCAGAATAAAATGACAGAACACACTAGAACAGTGGTTCTCAACCTCTGTCTGGGTCGAGACTCCTTGGAGGGTTGAACAATCCTTTCACAGGGGTCACCTTACATTATGATACATTAACAGTAGCAAAATTAGTTACAAAGTATCAACAAAAATAATTTTACGGTTGAGAGTCACCACAACATGAGGAACTGTATTAAAGGGTTGCAGCATTAAGTAGGTTGAGAACCACTGCTCTAGACTATTAGATAGGGATTAGTGCCTTGGAGGCCATTGGGAACAGACCCGCTTCCTCACAGCTGACTTTGGACCCCATTGGCTGTTTCCTAGAAAGGACAACATTATCATTTTTCTGTGGATATAAAATACCAAATGAAAAGGTGAAAGCTTTGTTGAGGTCCATTAAGGGAAATAGACTTCCTCCTGGATAAAAGAATGAAACCTGAATTCATTCTAGTTCTAGCTCTCAGTGGACACATGACATTCTGCTTTGTGCTGAAGACTGGAACATTTCATGTTATTGTCTCTGCCCGTAAGAGTTAATTCAGCTGGGCCTGTCAGTCACCTAGTCAGGAGACCACTCCTCAAGAAAGCTGAAGACATAGTAGGAAAATGGAAGAATATTATCCCCTTAATGAGATCATATACTTATCCTTCCCACAATACAGTTCCGTAGTGTGTCTACGATGCAGCTCTGCTAGGCCTGCTTACAGACTCTGACTCAAAAATCTTAACTTTCTTCCCTTTCTCTCTCTTCTTTGGATGTTGTCCAAAAGCCTAAGCATGCTTGCTTTGACATCCTGGCCTTTCTCGGTGTTTCTCTGAAGACATCCTCACTCCTCACTACCCCCATTCCTCATTCCACCCCCGACTCCTCACCTCCACTCCCATCTCCCACCCCTCAACCCTGCTTACTTTACGTTTGATTATTGTTGCATGAATTATTGATAATTATAATTGATTTCATATGATTACTAAAGTGGTGAGCTATCCCTTAACCCACTATTTATATATAAACACACAGAAACCTGTTAGAATTATAATACAGCCTAAACACTGGTGCCTGGCAGATCCTATCCCTCTAAGCTATTCCCCCCAGATAAAACTCCCAAAACTAGCCGGGCGGTGGTGGCGCACGCCTTTAATCCCAGCACTTGGGAGGCAGAGGCAGGTGGATCTTTGTGAGTTCGAGGCCAGCCTGGTCTACAAAGCGAGCCCAGGACAGCCAGAGATATTCAGAGAAACCCTGTCTCGAAAAACCAAAAAAAAAAAAAAAAAAAAAAAAAAACTCCCAAAATTACTTGCATGCTTCATATGGTCTGGTCCTCAGAGCAGGCCGTTCTTGGCCATATGTGCTTCTTCTCTTCCATCTATCCCATGGTACCTGTTTCTTCTCTCCTCTCCCGCTTTCCTGCTTCCTCATGGCTTCTCCTACCTCCAAAAGCCCATGAACCTTAGCCTCTGCCCCTCTCTTCTGCCAAGTCACAGGCCTCAGCATTTGTATTACCCAACCAACTTTAAAATACAGCAAGGTTTACATGACAAAGACAGATATACCTGACAATGTACTCATATGAGCAGCAACACAAAAGGGAGCCCTGATTTCCATAGTAACCCAGACCTTAAAGATGGTATCAAAAAGTAACTTTTACAAAGTAACTACTAGGGGTAGAGGTGGTGGCACATGTCTTTAATCCCAAACTTAGGAGGCAGAAGCAGATAGATCTCTGAGTTCCAGGCCAGCCTGGTCTACAGAGCGAGTTCCAGGACAGCCAAGGTTACACAGGGAAACCCTGTCTTGAAAAACAACAACAACAAAAACAAACAAAGAAACAAAGAAAGTAATTACTAGAAGTAATAAGTAAAGGGTTGGCTCGAAGTCAATATAAAAATATCAGTTGTTGGGCAGTGGTAGTGCAAACCTTTAATCCCAGCCCTCAGGAGGCAAAGGCAGGGAGATCTCAGTGAGTTTGAGGCCAGACTGGTCTATAGAGCAAGTTCCAGGACAGCCAGGTCTACACAGAGAAATCCTATCCTGAAAAACAAGACAAAACAAATCAGTTATTTGAAAAATAATATTTTAACCGTTTACAATATCAACAAACATCATAAAACACATAGAAAAAAAAAAAAACTAGGATGAGGCACAGCTGGAGCAGGCACCGATAGAGTGCTTGCCTATTGCGTAAGACCTGGGTTTGACTCCAGCATGCTGTAAAACCAGGTGTGGAGGTAGAGCTTGTGATCCTAACACTCTAGAGATGGAGGCAGGAAGATCGGAAATTCAAGATCATTCTAGGCTACATAGAAAGTTCTAGGATAGCCTGGAATAGAGGAGACCCTATCTCAAAATAAAATAAATGACGAGGACCTCCACGTTAAAAGTTACAAAGCACTGCTAAAAATAAAAATAAGAAGAAGACAAAAACAAGCAAGAACATGCATATGGATCCAAAGACTCATTATTAAGCCAAGTATAGTGGTGCCTGTCTATGCTGAGGCAGGAGGATTGCCAGAAGTTTGAAGACAGCCTGGACTACCTAGTGAGTTCAAGACAGATTGCTACACAGTAAGACTCTGTCTCAAATAGATAAATAAATAAATAATACATACACAATAAATAAATAAATAAATAAATAATACGGAATAAATAAACATTAATGTTGAGATGGTCATGTCCATATAGTGAGCTACACTTCATGAGATAGCAGTGCAAACTTCAACAGGCCTCCCTCCTGATAGAAACTAGATAACAATGCCAAGGATCTAGAACAATCAAAGGAATTTAGAAGGAGGCAAGAAGAAACTAAGGGCCGGATTTCAGGACAATACAAAACTCCAGAACTCAATACAATTCAGTTTTGGTTGGGGGAGGGGGGAAATGGACGTGTGAACAAAATAAAGTCTAGAAGCAGACAGACCCCAGCACAAACGGCAAGTCCATTTGCTGACAGAGCTATGGTGCTTTGTCATCTCCACAGGGAAGCCCAGACAACCGGCTCTTTGGAAAAACTAAGCTTCTACTCTTCCCTCACCTCAGGCACAAAAGCACATCCCTGACTTATATGTAGGCTGAAAACAATAAAGGTTCTAGGAAAAAAAAAAAACTTCAGCCAAGCATGGTGGTGCATGCCTTTAATCCTAGCACTTGGGAGGCAGAGGCAGGTGAGTTCGAGGCCAGACTGGTCTACAAAGCAAGTTCAGGACAGCCAGGAATACACACAGAGAAACCCTGTCTTGAAAAACCAAAAAAAACAAAAATAAAAACCAAAAACCAAAAAAACTTTACAACATTGGACTAGGCAAAGGTTTCCGAAGTAGAACTTCAAAAATCATGAACAATAAAAGAAAAAATAGAAAACTGACCTTGATGAAAATGTAAAACTTTTATTCTGAGAAACTATTTAAAAACTAAAAGGCAGAGGCTAAGAATACTTAGTGCTCTTGCAGAGAACCTATGTTCAATTCCCAGCACCCCTGTTGGGTGGCTCACAACTTCCTGTAACTCTAGCTCCAGAGGGATGCAAGACCTCTAACCTTGGCAGATATCTGCACTCATCTGTCCATATGTCCCGCCCTACACACACACACACACACACACACACACACACACATGGACGCACGCACGCACGCACGCACACGCACACATGCACACACGCACACATGCACACTTATACTTTAAGAAAACTGAAAGGCAGGTTGCAAACGTGGCTCAGCATTAGAGCATAAATGTCTAGCATGCACAAGGCCCTGAGTTTGATTCCCAGCATAAAGGTTAAAAGAGAAAAGGAAGAAAGCAAAAGGCAAGCCACAGACCTAAAAAACAAACAAAGAAAACAACCCACAACATGTGTCAAAAGGCTTCTGCAGAGAATTCTTACAGCTTAAGGACCAAAGCAACCCAATTTTTTGAATAACAAAATATTTGAACAGACACATGAAAAATCCTCAGCATTATTAGTCATCAGGAGTCAGCAAATTTAAATAAGGAAACAGCACTATACATTCACTGGATTGGCTAAGATTACAATGCCTGAGCATGTCCAGTGCTGACAAGGATGCAAAGCAACTCAAACTCTCCAGCACCGCTAACAGGGCTGTAGAGTAGCAACAAAGCAACCCAAACTCTCCCGCACCCCTGCCAGGGCTATAGGGCAGCAAGAAGCAGCTTGGAAAACATTTTTGCAGTTTCTAAAAACTTCAGCATACACTTGTGATAAGTCCAGGGAACAAAGCCACCTGGCCACAGAAAGACCTGTGTGTGCTGAGCCTGCTAGTACAAGTTCACAGTCCTCACTACATCTAAGGCTGAGGCAGGGGGATCACAAGTTCAAGCACTTGGATTACAAATGGACCACCATGCCCAGAGTTTCCATGTGGGTTCTAAGGATCAAACTTGCTGTCTCCCTAGTCACGCATTTTGGTTTTGGCAGTCATTCGGAATTTAGGACTGAGGTGGCACCATATTTCTAAGATCACTAAAGGGCTTAATGAGAGGACTAAGATGAAAATAAGAAAAGAATAAATCATACTTGCTGATCCCAGAGGAAAATAGAAAGGTTACCTTGGGAACAAATCACAGACCACACAGCTACCTCCTATGGATGTAGGATTTTAATTTATCCCTGTTGTCAGAGAACTCCAAAGCAGATAAATTAATTTAGAGTAGTCTGGCCTGGAAATATCCCTGAGACACTTGACCTGAAAAAAAAAATATCTTGGTGTGGCAAAAGCCTTACTCAAGTCCCATAAAATATCTTTGGTCACTAAAAGTGAGCTCACAACTCAGAATAACAACTCCACCAGAGAGCCAGAAAGGCACCACGTGCAAATGAACATTTGAGTAGCACTTTGTGGCTATGTACTAAATTTTTTCTAAGCTGAGTAAACCCAAGTAATCTACAAAATTAGATGCCTTTTTCTTCACTGAAAAAAATATTTGGAACTAGGCAGTGGTGGCACACGCCTTTAATCCCAGAGGCAGATGGATCTCTGAGTTTCTCAGCCAGCCTGGTCTACAGAGTGAGTTCCAGGACAGCCAGGGCTACACAGAAAACCCTGTCTTGGAGAAAGACAGAGACAGAGACAGGGACAGAGACAGACAGGCAGGCAGGCAGCTATTTGGAAGCCCATTTGTCTCACTCTTCTATTGCTGTAGTAAAACACCATTGCCACGACCAAGGCTGCTTAAAGAGGAAGGGTTTATTCGGGCGTGGTGTTCCAGAGGGATGAGAGGATCATCATCACAGTGGAGAGGTGTGGCAGCAGTCAGGCAGGCATGGTGGTTGGCAGAGCTGAGAGCTCACATCTCAAACCACAAGCAAAAAGCAGAGAGAGCGAACTGGGAATAGCACGTGGCCTCTGAAACCTCAAAGCCAGTGGCATATTCCTGCTATAAGACCATACACTCTAAATCTTCCCAAAAAGTGACGCCAACTGGGGACCAAGTATTCAAATGCCTGAGACTGTGGGGGACATCTCACCCAAGCCGTCACAGTCCTAGAGAGAAGTGGAAGTGACATCTGTGTAGTTCCACAAAATGAAAGATGCAACTTGTGGGACCAGAAAGCTGTGGAGTGGGGGAGCCAGTCTGGAGCAAGAATGAGGTCGAGACATGTCCAAACCCTGAAAATCCCGTCCTGAGACTGCCAGGAGTTAGATCGCCTCATCCCTCTTCTGGGCCTGCACGTTCCGGCACACATAGCCTTGTGACCTTGAGGTGGTCATATAGCCTGGTGGCCAGGTTACAGGCTAAGCTTCTCTCCTTATAAGGTCATGTCCAGCACGCACCTGGAAGTCCTCTTCATGCAAATGAAGCATTCCCAGCACCTCAGCCCCAGACAATGATGTACACTCACCCCAAAAAATCCTACCCACTCCCCAAGGCTTATATAACCCTGATTCCATCCCCACTCCCAATAAAGAGAGCAGTTTCACTGAGAACTGTCCCCTGAGAAGACTGTTTCTCCCACACTCACTAGATCCTGCTAGTATCCCTCCCACCTCTGAAAACTTCACTCCCTCCAGTCCAGCCTGGTACACAAAGATGTCTGATACCCCGAGGGGAAAAACAGACGGGGGGGGGGGGGAGCAGCAAGTGATAAAAGAAAACATATAGCCGGAGACTTCATTTTTATGAAAAAAGGGCCAAGGTTATGTATGTATTTGTATGTGTGTTGCATATAACAGTTTTTATGGAGATACACATCCCAACATATCGAAGTGTAAGATTGAGAGAGAATTGAAGAAGTTGGTTTTTATTGTTATTTATGTATGTATTGTTTGGCTACTTCTATTTTTACAATGAGCATTTGCAACTTTTAAAAATAAGGAAATATTCTAAAGAAGTCTTCTGTCTCTAACAATAACAGAGATTTTGACATTCAAAATTATGAACAAAACCCCATTTTCTAAGTGTGAAGCAGCTACTGGTTACATGGAAGCTGAGTGACAGGGCAAGAAGGATAAATCCAGAGTTCCTGGATGATCTTGTCTTTCACCATTCTCTCAGTTTGGGGCCACTGTCTCAAATGTAGTTACTAAGCTGGTTTTCAGGGAGTGTCCCCTCTGAGAATAAAGTTCACGGTGAAGACCTTGGCAACAACTGAAGAACCAACTGCCTGCAGGTCACAAGTGCCATACACCATTAGAAACAGTGAGCCCCAAGCCTGGGGCTTGGCTCAGTTAGTGGAATAATCAAGAAAACGTTAGTCAAAGCAGAATGACAAATTGCATACAAGAACATGTGAATAGTAAAAGACTAGCAACTCCAAGACATTTTGAAGAATTATCTAAAAATCTTAAAAAAAAAGTCCTGCTCATTTATATAGGAAGACAAAGCCTGCTACTTTGTATGCTAACCTAAAAGATTTTTATGTTTGTTTTTAAAAGGGCCTTGTGGGGAAAAGATGTCTTGCTGTGAGATTTATACTCTGCAGAGAAGTAATTTGCTATATTATAAAAATGAAGCCCTTGATGAGAAAAAAGAGAGACAGAGAATTAATAGAGGAAGAAATGATTATTTCTTTTCTTTTTTTTTTTGGTTTTTCGAGGCAGGGTTTCTCTGTGTATCCTTGGCTGTCCTAGACTCACTTTGTAGACCAGGCTGGCCTCGAACTCACAAAGATCCGCCTGCCTCTGCCTCCCAAGTGCTGGGATTAAAGGCGTGTGCCACCACCACCCGGCTTGAAATGATTATTTCTAAATGGATAGTTCAGGGATTTTTGTTGTTTCTGCATTAAAAGTAGCATCTGGAATCTAGCAATTGCAAAATGAATTTGGGGGCCAGTAATTGGCTCAGTGGGCAAAGGGGCTTGCAGCCAAGTCTGATGACCTGAGTTTGATCCTGTGATCCACTTAGTGGAAGGAGAAAATCAACTTCTGCAAGTTCTCCTCTGACCTTCAAACACGCACCCTGGCATAAGTGCACCCACACACACATGAAATTAATCAAGTAATTAATTACAATTTTAAATAAAATTATTTTTAATTAAATAGTGTTATAATGCATAGTTGAATTATGAGTCCAAGCTGATTCTACAACTTCCTTTAAAAAAAAAAATTTCCACTTACTGCCCAGATTTGGGGAATGTAAAGTATCAAAAAGAACAAAGAGTTAAACGATTTTAAGATATAAACTGGAGAGATGGCTCAGCGGTTAAAAGCACTAGCTGCTCTTCCAGAGGATCCGGGTTTGGTTCCCAGCACCCAGACGTTGCCTTACAACTGTCTGTAACTCCAGTGCCAGGGATCTGACATCCTCTTCTGGTCTCTGAGGGCACCAGGCATGCACATAGTGTGCAGATACACATGAAAGGTAAATACCCAAACACATTTTTTAAAATTTTTTAAGGATATGTAACAAAAATTCACAAGCCCATTGTGATGTTCAAAGAGAAAAGCAGAGGTGTGAGGAAAGCTTTTCTTTGAATGATAGTGAAGAAAGTGGAAGAAACAATTCTTAGAAAATCAGTTTCATTTTGTATTTTAGGAATGGTCTTTTATCTCTAAAAACGCAAGGATGCATTTCCTAAGAGCAAGAAGGTTTTCTGGCATAATGATACCACGATCACACTTGAAGTCAACAGGAACTCATCACATATTTATATTGATGTCCTGTTTTTTTATTTTTTGGCATTCTGGGAGAAGATGTGATAATCTCTGGGTGGCTTCAAACAAATTATAACCCAGATTGTCTGTGAGCTCAATTCTGCTTCTGCCTCATCACTTCCGGAATGACAGATGTGCCCCACAACACCTGGCCTGTCTCAAGAACTTTTTTTTGTTTTTTTTTTTGTTTTTTTTTTTGTTTTTTTTTTTTGGTTTTTCGAGACAGGGTTTCTCTGAATATCTCTGGCTGTCCTGGACTCGCTTTGTAGACCAGGCTGGCCTCGAACTCACAAAGATCCGCCTGCCTCTGCCTCCCAAGTGCTGGGATTAAAGGCGTGCGCCACCACCGCCCGGCAGAACGTTTTTTTTTTGTTTTTTGGTTTTTCGAGACAGGGTTTCTCTGTGTAACAGCTCTGGCTGTCCTGGACTTGCTTTGTACACCAGGCTGGCCTCGAACTCACAGAGATCCGCCTGCCTCTGCCTCCCAAGTGCTGGGATTAAAGGCGTGCGCCACCACGCCCGGCTCGAGAACATTTAAATAGCAGATTCCTACCCTCTTCTGTTGCAACCAGGAGTCAAGTGATGCTGTACGTTATAACTGGTTATAGGCTATATAAGTTTCTAGTCTGTTTTTTTGTTTGTTTGGTTGGTTGGTTTTTCAAGACAAGGTTTCTGTGTAATAGCTCTGGCTGTCCTGGACTGGCTTTGTAGACCAAGCTGCCCTGGAACTCAGAGATCCGCCTGCCTCTGCATCCCAAATGCTGGGATTAAAGGCATGTGCTACCAACGCCCAGCTGGCTTCTAGTCTTCTTGCGTTTTTAGAGATAAAAGACCATTCCTAAAATATACTTTAAAAGCCGGGTGTGGTGGCTCACGTCTTTAATCCCAGCACTCGGGAGGTAGAGGCAGGCGGATCTCTGTGAGTTCAAGGACAGCCAGGGCTACACAGAGAAACCCCGTCTTGAAAAACAACAATAACAATAACTATAAATATATATATATTATACTTTAAAATAATGTAGCAGACTGGGCATGGTAGCACACACCTTTGATCCTAGAAATCCTAAGGCAAGGGCAGGTGGATTTCTGTGAGGTACAAGGCCAGTCTACTGTACATAGCAAGTTCTAGGCCGGCCAGACCTACACGGTGAGACCGTCTAATAAATAAATCAGCAGTGTGCAGTAGAGATGGCAGGATTGCTTTGGGCTACAAGAGAAGCAATCTGGCCTCATGTGCAGAGTTAAAGCGAACATGGTAAAAATGCCGTAACTTTTGAAGCTGGGTGCTGACTACACATTTGTTTACTGTCCTTTCAACTTTCCGTATGTCTAAAATAATGTAATAAAAGCTTGGGAGTGGTTTCTTCCCAAAACTGTTTCCTGAAGTCACCTAAAATTGGGCATGGTGATGCACATCTGTAATTCCAGCACTCACTGAAGTGACTTATGAAGCAGGGCTGTGAGAATTCAAGGCAAGCCTGGGCTAAATACTGAATTTCAGGCCAGCCTGGGCTAGAGTTCAGACCTTATCTCAGGAAAAAAACATAGGAAAAGAAAAAAGGAAGGAAGGAATGAAGGGAGGGAGGGAGGGAAGAAGGGAAGGAGCAAGACTTACCTTAACCTTTTAAACTACCTAAACTTCTAACAAAACAGTTTTACTGGGCTAGAGAGATGGCTTGCGGTTTACGAGCACTTGTTCCTCTTGCAAAGGGACCTTGGTTCAATTTGTAGTACCCACAGAGTAGTTCACAGCCATCTGCAACTCCAGTTCCATGGATTGAATGCCCTCTTCTGACCTCCACAGGCACCAACCATTCACATGGTCCACATTCACACACCCAGGCAAAACACTCACCCATAAAATAAAACCCATAAACCTAAATAAAAATTTGAAAAGGTTAGCCTCTTCAATTTCCTCTCTGAACACAATAAAGCCTATCTTAATTGTTGCGACTAATATCCCACTGCTAGAACAAGTCTAATATAAATCTCAAAAATAACACCAACAGCCAGTACAAGATCTATAGGTGTAAACATCTGGTTTTTATAACAAATAACAAAGTTAACAGCAATAAAACAGATCATTTAGTACAGCATATAATGTGTTATATTAAATTTACACAACGATATATATATAAACACATACGGTTTATATCATACAGTAATTCAACAGGAATATTAAAACAGGAATCCAATAACTACTACTCATGCACGAAACATGCATATATTGGTATTTTAAGAACTCTATTTTACACAATACTGTTTACCAAAAACTTATAAAAATTGAAAGCCCTTATAGATAAGTCAGTGGTCCAATGTGGATTGGAATGCATTCACGTTTAGGCAAACGCTTGGGTGGCACAGTGTTTGGTGAGCAATTCTGGGCCTGGTGTCATGCCCATTATGGGTGAATTTCTTTGCACCAAAGGACCAATATTTAATCGCAAAGGCAAGCCCTCTAAGGGAAAAACAGTTGTATTGGCTACAAGTTAGGAACGAAGAGAAAGGCATCAAAAACTGCTGAATATATGGCCCAAGGAAGGGTAACTGTAACGAAGGCTGAGGCACTAAACGTGGCAAAGGTTTTTTGTGAAGTCTTTTAAGGTACTATCAGTCTCCCTATCCGGGATGCCAGTAAAAAGAGTACTTCTGAGAAGAGGATGAGGAGATATCTGAGAAGTGCTGACTATACTAAAAAAATTTACAGAAAACCATGACCGTTTTTTCTACCTATTCTACACAACTGTACGTAATGCCCCTCAACCGGAAAGCCCTATAAAAGACACAGCCCTCAAGAATCAAGGAGTGAGTTCACGTCTTTAAAATTACATCCACCGACCTTGGAAACAAAAGATCTCATCCAAATAAAACCTGAACATCACAAATCTGTACTTTGTCAGACACTCAGCCGAAACAGCTGATGATCAAAATTCACTCACTATCACCACCACTAAGACCTCAAATATTTACTTCTAACTAGCGATACATCCTTCACCTTCCATTAAAGGCACTAGCGTCCGTCTACACATGACGATGAGACATAATTTATCTTGGGTTTATCCTAGTAAAAGGAAAGTATCCCATTTAAGTATGACACAAATATTAAGACACCTCCTTTTTCCTGTTTTTTTTTTTTCTTTCCAGAGACTAGGAGGGTGGAAGACACCCGCGACACATCAGCTACTCAAACGGTCGTCATCAGTTTCAAAGAGCCAGACCGGAAGCGGAGGATCTTCTTCTTGAGGTTGTGCGAAGCCTTAATTTTGACAAAGGTTTTTGGGGGACGGGTGTGAAGGTCTGGGGCCGTGACCGTCTGAATCGGAAGAGTCTGGACAAACTGGGACCAGATTAAACCCCCGCTCTCCTCGGAGTCGCTGGTGGTGGTGCTCTCGCCCACGAACTCGCCCTCGCTCACGCTCGACTCGCTGTCGCCGAAGCAGTTGGTGGTGTAGTTGCTCTGCTCGTCCTCGCTGGTGTCCACCACGGTGGAGTGGAAGAGCGACTCGCACTCGGCCGAGTACTCGGAGTCGCTGGCCACGTAGGTGTAGGGGCTGGCGTACGGCAGAGCCACGGCCACCGGGTAGGCGTCCGCGTGCTCCCTGCGGGCCCGTCGTGCCCGCCGCAGGGCCTCCTCGTAAGAGACCTCAGCCGACGACTTCCACCGACGGTAGTCGGTTCGCTTGTGCTTAGGTTTGGCCACCACCGGCTCCCGTCCGTGCGCGTGCGCCCTGCTGCCCGCCCTATGGCCGCCGGAGCCCAGGGGCCTGCCAGAAAGGCCGGAGTCGGGCAGCCCGCCGCTGCGCCTGCCCTTGGAGGTGGCTTTCCTGAGTTTCCTATTTGTATCCGAGTCGTCGGGGAAACGGCACTTCTTGCCCGCGGCCCGTGTTTTCTCCCTAACGGTGGGCAGGCCATGCTCCGGGGCTGCCAGGCTGCGGGCCTTCAAGGTGGCGCTCCTTGCGACACCCGGGTTCCTGTGTGCACGGTGAGGCCTGGCGCCTGCCTGCTGCCCTGGGATGAACTGAGCTTTCACCAGATGCCCTTCCTCGAGGCTTTGAGAAGAGCCCTCGCTTTTGAAGTCCAAGGGCGGCCTGTCCACCGCAGGCAAGGCCTGTAGGCCGCTCTTCGGCGGTATCTTTTTCTGGGGCTGCAGGGCTTTGCTCTCTGCTGAGGCAATAGGGCCTCTGCCGGGACTTGCTTTTGGAGAAACGGATGAGACCTGGTTGCTGTCCTTCATGGGTTCTCCTAGCCCGGCCGGACACCTTGCAAGCTCTTGAGAGGATGCCTTGGAGGTTTTGGGCAGATGCTTGCTTTGGGGTTCCATGGCAGGGCCTACCGAGCAGCCCTCGGACAGAACCAACCTCTTGCTTTCTAGCTCTGTCTTTGAGTCTTTTGCCTTCTGCTTAGGTGGGGAGAATGGCCCGTTTTCCAAAGAGGGTATACCCCCAGAGGGCAAACATATCTGTTTCGTATTCTTAAGGTTCACACCACTGCCCTGTGGGACAGCACCAGGGGCCCTGACACACAAACTTCCATTCCTCAAAATCCCCTTGGTAGGATCAGCGTTCACACTGGTTCTAGGTTTATTGGTCCTTACAGGGTGTGTTTTCTTCTGGACCAGGCTCAGAATGTAGCCATCCATTTTCTTACTGGATGAAGGATGGGAAGCCGACCACAAACCACTTGGAGATGGCAAAGAATTATCTGCTTGGGTGGCATTTAGTTCAGATCCAACACAAATGTCGCTGACATGGTTCCCAAGCCCCTCCTCTTCCCTCAGAGAGTTGCCCGTCAGACAAAGGAGGAACATTGGGCTCTGCACGGCCACAGCATGAAGTGGACTGGGATAGCGATATACATCATTCCCGTTTTTAGACACAAGATCACACTGGTATTTAGGATTCACATCTGCAATGACATCAAGGGAATTAAATTGTGGTGTGGAGGGGGAACTGCAAATTGCCCCTGCGGCCTGGTCTTCACAGTGGCTGCTTTTACATTCCAACCAGCCTATGAGATCTGAAAAACATGTAAAGGCACACTGAAGAAATGAATTGGTAGAGCCAACTTACTCTAGCCAGAGTTTACTAAAAGAAACTTAGAGAACACCAAATTACTGAGAAATACTCCACACTAGCTCCTTGACAAGCTTACCTGAAGTTCATGGATTACTGAATGAAGGCAATAGATATTCAAAAAATTTGACCAAGTATGATGTATCATGTCTTTAACAGAAACAAACTTAGCCATTCATAATGCTTTGAAACTATTGAGTAATATAAGGAAACACTTTGTAAAGCTTAGCAAAAATCATGATGTAAGCTCTTGAGGGGATGGATGCCTTGGCGGTTTTGGGCAGATGCTTGCTTTGGGGTTCCATGGCAGGGCCTACCGAGCAGCCCTCCAGCAGAGCCAACCTCTTGCTTTCTAGCTCTGTCTTTGAGTCTTTTGACTTCTGCTTAGGTGGGGAGAATGGCCGGTTCTTAAAATCAATATAATTTTTAATATACCTGTGAAGATACCTATACAAAGAAACTCTGAAGTGAAGCACACCAAACCCTAACAGTACCCTTTCAGTGTGATGTGTGAAAAGCGATGTTTACTTTTCTTCTCTGTTTCCAATGACTGTACCTTATAACTTTTGTATTTCCTTTTCTGGTCAGCTCTCCTTCCTCTTTAAAATACTTAAGATGAACTATTTACTGGCTGTGAACTTTCTCTTTTTTTTTTTCTTTCTTAACTTATTTCCTAGTGGCATCTATTTAAAAATCACTGGCCTTTTGAAAAACTCAACAAAACATCCTTTTTTTAAGGACTATTTTTAATTTTGTGTGTATGTTAGTGCAAGTGCCCACAGAGGTGACAAGAGGACATGAGATCCTCTACAGCTGGAGTTACAGGCAGCTGTAAGCCACCTAAAGTGAGGGTTCTGCAAGAACAATATACACTCTGAACCAGCAAGCCTTCTCTCCAGCCCCCCAAATTATATTGCAGTAACACTAATTTAACATTCACTGTATCTTCAATAATGACACTAAAAATAGTATTTCTAATAGGAAAAGGAATTTTTGGTAAGATTTTTAAAGACTGAGCAGTTTTTTTTTTTTAATTTAAGGTATATCTTTTTCCCCCTTTTAGTCCAATAAAATCTTTTTCTTATAACAATAAATATAATACAAAACAATAAGAATAATTATACCACAATTATGAAAATTATAAAGTATAACATATATTCCTAATGTCCAGGCCATATATATTTGACAACTGATATTAATATTCTATTATCTATCTCAATGAGTTTAAAGTTCTGTACCTAACTCAGTTTCCATCTTAACTTGCATTACAAACTTACAAACATCTTAGACCTAGAACACCCTTTTAATTCCTAAACAACTTAAAATTTAACTGTGAAACTATAACTAGTTTCAACCACATCAGAGAGACCTGAGAAGGATAAGTATATCTGAATAAACAGGAAGTGCAGAGCAAGCAGCTTCCAAAACTAAGAAATGACAGACAACTGGCTGCCTGGACAGTCCTCAATTTCTCTCAATACATTAGAGCATCTATCTTCAACCTTAAGCCCAATATCTCTGACAGATATTAATTGTTAAGCAGGAATTATGAAGTCTGAGCAGTTTTAAAGGATAAGTTTCTTGAGGCTGGAGACAAGGCTCAGTAGTTAAGAGGACTTGCTGCTCTTTCAGAGGATCTCGATTCAGTTCACAGCACCCACATGGCTACCAGCAGCCCTCTGCCAGCTCTAGAGGGTCTGATGCCCTCATCTGGCCTCTGTAGATACTGCACGTACTCTGTGGACACTACTCAACATACATGCACATTCATCACATAAAATTCTGATTTTAAAGTAGAACCTTCTTACATTTCAAAAAGGTACATGTCAAAATGCAATGAAACAAAGCTCATAGTTAAATTTTATAACCTTCAGTTAGGAAAATTTGAAGTTTTCCTCAAATCTATTCATTTAAATATTGAGAACCTATCATATATTGAACTCTGTGTAACTATTTAGGGGAAAGATTTCTGACCTTCAGTAATTCAATTTCTCAATTCAGTGTTGAGAGGAAAACATAAAAAATTATCTAGAGTCCAGAATGATATAATTTGTAAAGAGCTTTTGTTTTTAATGAAAATGCCATGTCTGTACCTACTCAGCCTGTAATAAAGAGCCTGATAACAGAAGAAAAGCCCAGCATGGTGACCACCTATAATCCCAGCAGGAAGAGGGAGGGGTGCAGGGCTGTCTGGAGTTGCAGAAAGAAGGAAGGAAAGAGACCTCTGAAGAAAAGAAAGGACAGAAAAAAAGAAAACGTGACCTCTCTAGCAAGCGTCATTTCCGTCACCTGCTCCCAGTACTTTAAAGCCCACTCTTTTTGCCTTGAAGTCACATTTGCCTATGAGTTGCCATTTATCTCCTTTCTCTACTTAGAGCAGAACAAAACACCCCTCTAAGGCCCAGCCCAACTGTCTCAATTATATAAGGATATAGCATTTGGAAAAGCTAGGGGTCTGTCTTCAAGGAAAACCTGTCCAAAGTGCCTTTTAATGGGTTTATAAAGTTTCCCTCTGAAACCAGATCTGCGGAGTGATGAGGAGCAATTAATAATGAACTTGAGACCCAGATACTAGATAGATACTAGATAACAGGGTTCTGTATTCTCCCAAGTGGTTGATTGCTGCTGACAACACTGTACAAAGGCTTGACCAATTAGCAACCCCAGCTGTTCAGTGTGACGTTTGCTTTGCCTGGACTCAACAAGTCAGCCTGTACTCAGGTGAAAACATAGAATGCAGTGGCTCATTTCTTCTCTTCCAGCAGCTCTTATCCTACTATTTTTTCTTCTGTTCTATGTTGCCAAAATATAACAGGAACTTCAGGGACAACTCTCATTCAGCAAGTGGGAGCTTCTAGCAATAGCTGGCTGATAGGCCACTTTTTTTTTTTTAAATCAGATGAGATGGTTGAATATAACCATTTTGTAATTTCCTTGAAATGATGGGAGAACATAAATTAGAACTGAATTTGAATCCTGCCATGACCCAACTATATAGCCTTAAATCATTTAAATAACCTCATTTGGACTCATTTTTAAAATATTTAATTTTATGTATATGTGCCTGAGTGTATATATATCACATGTGTGCAGGAGCCTGCAAAAGTCAGAAGAAAGGTCAGATCCCTTGGAATAAGAATTACAGATAGTTATGCTGGGACCTTATTGATAAAAAAGAAAGATTAATTTTGATTCATTGGTATAGAATTTTATATTTTGACACATATTATACATATTTCAACTCTTATATAAGGTATTGTGCCTATACAACTCAGGTTTACTTCCAATCCTTATATGGGTTGCTATTGCAATCTGTTTAGGAGTCTGGGTAATACAGATGGATTGCTGGCCAGTCAAGCTCCTGGTCATGTCAGGAAGAGTCTTAATTTATCACAAAATAGGCTTACTAGGTTAAACAAATAATAAATGGTTAAAAATATAAAATTTGCTTGTTCAAAGATAGATAGATGATAGGTAGATTTATAAATAAATCAATAGATATCTTCAAAACCCTCAGAAGCATACAGAAAATGGGATTTAAAGTTGTTTTTTATTATTTTAAGAATTGTTTGACTTAAGACAGTCAGTTCCTGACAGTTCCCATTTGATTTGAAAGAAGACAATGAGCATCAAAAAGAAATCTCCATCTGGAGATAATTCCTAGGGGGCAAAAACACCCCTGCTCTCTCAACAGACTATATATAGTCCAAAGATGGACCAAAGCTTAAATGCAGATAAGTCGATGGCCTGATTCTGCAGAGACAGGATGGGCAAATCCTTATTTCCTGCTGCACAATTTAGTCTGTGAGATATGCTTGGCCAGAAGGCTGAAGATGATGTTCCAATGGTACCAAGAGATTTTGGGACTGTCTAGGCAGCAAACTGTCATTTTTTACATTCTGGAAGCTGTTCTCTTATACTTCCTACTCACTTAAATAATAACCTTATCCCTTCTTGTGTCTTTGATGGGGTTGAAGATGTAATAGTTATAAAATTTCAATTAAATTTGAGTTGGTTAGGATTTAAAAGGATATTTTCAAGTCTAAATAAAAGTTTAGGTTTATAAATATAGGATATGATAGAAATTATTCAGGTTCAGAACTTTAGACACACCAAGATGGATAACTTTTTTCTTCTTCAAGATTGCCTGATACAAATAGGCTAAACATTATGTGTGTAACTTTTACTATATGAGTTTAAAAAATTCAGCCTTTTTATTAGACAAAAGGAGGGAATTGATGGGGTGATGTTATGCATTCTAAATGTTAATTAATTGGTCCTGCTTGCTGTCTGTTACTTACATTGTCTCTGATTGGTTGAATAAATGCTGAGGCATGAGATTGCACAAAGACAGAGATAGGCAGGAAGGTGCATGAGCTTCTGAAGCAGAGAGGTTGATGGGGAGTAGAAGCCAGGAGCAGAAAGAAGGAGGACACACACGATGGGATAGATTAAAGAAGATCATTCCATGTGGCCTAGAACATTGACATAACGTGAATAGCAGTTCAAAGGGACGAATGTATATATGGGTCATATTTGGGTAATAGAATTAAGAGCTAGCTTAGATGGGCTAGGATTGCACAATTGAGGCTGAAGCTTGTTAAAATCCATCCAGTGTCTGTGTGTACTCATTTATAATGGAGGGTTAAGGATTAACAGCCACCGAACCAATTAAATATAAACTAAATACTAGTTAAACAATTTAATTAGCCATTTTTTCTACAGGACCTGAACCCAGGTCTTCTACAAGAGCTGTAAGTACTGTTAACTATTGAGGCATCTCACCAGTCCTCCATTTTCTTAATATATAGCTGCACCCTGAAGGTTAGCAACTACACCCTGAAAAACTATTGGGAGGATTCCAAGAAGACAAAGTATGCAGACTTTCATAAGTTCTTCCATCATGAACAATATCATGATTATCTCTGAAGCCTGAAGTGGAGAATTATAACATACAGATTATGGGGAATTTCATTATGTTGACATTCTGAGAACCACGGAAGGGTCACTGCTCCCTGAAGTGTCTGTCCATCTAGCCAACAGTCCTTGGCGAAATAGATGGACGTATGTGACTTAATGTGCACTTTAAAGAATAAGAGTTCTAGGATAATTTTTTTTAAATAAATAAAGGGCCAGAGATATAGCTCCAGGGGTAGCATGACAAGTGGTACCCCAGAAACAAACAAAAAAAAATTGGGGCTGAAGATGGTATAGTATATGCAAGGCCTGAATTCAAACACCAGCATCAGAAAGAAATGAGACAGGGGTGTGTGTGGGGGGGGGGGACAGGGTTAAATAGCAAAGAAACAGAGCCCAATATCTCTAATATGGGGACAATTCCTCTAGAAGGAAAATGTCTAATTCCATAATAAAAAGCTAAAGGACACCCAAAAAAGTTGGTCAGTCTAGATGTTCATCTAGACCAAAGTGTAGGCTCTGTGTGTAACTGTGGCACTGAGGTCTTGCACCACAATGACCAAATTGTCTTAGATGAAGAAAGCAGCTGAAGCTACAGAACTTCAAAGACCCCTGACCTCTTCCAGCTAAAATTTCTGTCAATGCTAAAAATCCTTACCTGCAGATTTGGGGCAACCATCTGAGATAGTCAAGGCTGTCTCCAACGGGCTACAAAAGCAGGTGCTGGAATGACAACTGGACAAACACTCACTGAACACGGAGTTAGAGGAATTGGAAAGGGATCCCGAAGCCCCATCACTCAGCTCATAAAACCCTACAAGTAAAAAGACAGTTGGCATTAGGCTCACAGTAAGCAGTAATATACATTTATGTTAAAAAGGTGAAAGGGTAAGGTGTCAAAGAAAAGAAAAGCAGGTTTTTTTTTTTCAGATTGTTGGCGGGGAGTGGGGGAGATTCACACATATGGTGGATTGACTTTAGGGTCCTAGTTATATGGTTTTATTTCAAATATTCCTTCGAGACAGCAAAAATCATGTAACTCTGGGTACAATTCAAAGTTCTCTTCATTCTCCTCTTTGTTCTACCTTTAAAGGTGTGTAAAAAGGAATCTACTTCTGCCAGATCCTCAACTTTATTATGAATGTTTCAGAAGGAATAACTGATTGATTTCTCTTGGTATGGTGACTCATGCCTAGAATCCAAGCATGCAAGGTCAACCTGGGCTACAAAACAACAACAAAACCGGAAGTAAATAGTAAATAGATAAGTGTCTTTAAAAGAAAAACTTAAGGAGCCAAATGGCTTAAAAGTAGAAGTGTGGGGGGTGGGGGAACCTGCAGGGATCTCAGGAAGTTGAAGTGTGACTAATTTTCTAGCCCAGATCTGACTTTCTCAGGTTTCAAAGGAAGTCTGTTTGCTCTTCCAGAAACCTGAATAGAAGTTTGTATTTTTTAAACTCGGAATATTGGGCAGCTCAACCATATTATTGAAATTTTGTACACTGAATTTATTTCCCTCTCGAGCAACTGAATGGTGGGCTGTTTTCAGTTGTTTTCACATTGGAAACACACTCCATAGCCATTTGCTAAGGTTTCCCTTGAGTGCAGAATTCCGTGCTGCTGGGGCTGCCTCATTCCCTCACCTGAGCTGGGCCGGCTGTCTGTCTCCAAGCGCTCTTCAGACGTCTTCTCAACATCCAATCTCAGATCACTTATCTGCTTGTCCAGTTCTTGTAACTGATTCAACAAGCCAGCGTCCCTTCTCCTCAGACAATTCTGATTAGGAAGAAGCAGGGAAAGGAAAAAAGGGGCACAGGATGACAAAACCAGAAAGTCTTCTATCCAAACACTAGTCCAAACAGTCGCTGGCACTGTTAGATCAAAATGCCGCGGGATCATCAGAAACAAAAACTTCAAGAATGCAAAGCATGCCCTATCTTTAAATCTTTCTCATATTTTTTGGTGATACAAAGATTGTGCATTAAAAATAATAACAACAATAGGGCCAGCAGCATGACTCACGGGTAAAATGCTTGCTGTACAACCCTGATGATCTCACTTCAGCCCCCTGAACACACTTTGGAAGGAGAGGACCAACTCCTCAAAGTTATCCTCTGACCTTCACAGGATCCAGGTGCACTCATTTTCATACACTAAGCACACAATAAATTTAAAAAATGTATGTGGATGAGTTGTAGCTCAGTGGTAGAGAGCTTGGCTAGTGTGCACCAGCCCCTGTATTCAATGCCCAGTGCTGCAGGAACGGAAAAGACTGGGTTTTAGCTTTTACTAACAAAACTGTGACTTTTTATAGGAAAGGGCAAGGAATCCATATAGACTTTGAATCATCTGATGTGCAGCCAGTTTAAAGAAAATCCTTCACAGTAGGCTCCTGAAGTCAGAGTAACAGATTCCTTACATTACACTCTAATCTTTCTCAGGTGAGGTTTTTTTTCTGGCCAAATGTCATGACCTACAGAATTTTGTTTTCTATTAGTTGCTTAGTGGGGCTTAATCAGTCTTAGGGCCTTTGAAAGCGAGAAATTAATACTAATAGCCAGCGCCAAGTATAATGTGAGCTGGCAGAATCCAAAACCCTCCAGGGAAAGCCCATCAAGAGTTGAACTCAGCTTGGGTTTCCAAAAGTGACAGATTGGTTGTGCTCACTCACATCGCCACCTAGTGCTTCCTATTGCTGGAAAAGCAAAAGAACACAAACGGCATCTGGTTCAAATCAAGAATGCCAAGTCTCCAAATGAAAATAGTGCCATAAACACCGACGGGGGTGGAATTCTCCTGACGCACTGCCTTGCTCCCCTGAAGCGGACAATAGGAATGCGCCACTCACGATCTTGATTCGTTTAGACCAAAAGGTGCTCTTGTACAAGACAATGCTGAAGTGTAAACGACCAGACGCAACCAGAAAGAACCGGCTCAAATCCACGTACATACCATTCTGTTCTATTACCAAAGAAGCCGTAAAAATGCCAAAACAGAGCTATTGCACAAACCACAGGACACATCCTTGCAAAATAGATAAACAGAAATATCTAGTCCTTGCTCGTGTCCTGTGACTTTTAAAAGCCTGGAGACTAAGTCATATGCTTGTGTGCTAAAAATTGAATCTCATCAGGAAAAAAAAATGAACTAAGTAAAAGCATTTTGATGCTCAATAAATACATAAATAACCTAGAAAACAGTAATACAAGAAAACACGTGACAACCCACAGCATCACTTTAAGAGGGCCATTATCCAACTTAAGTAGCTTAATAAAACATGGTGGGTTAAGAATCTCTCTGCTGTTTCCAAAACTACATTTTGAGGTCACTGAAACAAAGCTTCCGCCATTATTTTGAGGCGGCATCAAAAGCTGTTCTCAACACACGGAGGTCCAAAGTTCTTTTTCTTCCTTGCTAATGAAGACTGCATAGAACGACTGAGACAGTGACAGAAATTCAATAAGATAAATACTCTCAGCGAGTAGGTTCGCGCTTCTCCCACCTCCGCCGCCAAGCACAGCAGGCAGACCTGATAAAATACGAGAGGAGGGGGAAGGCTCTTCGGTCAAACTGCCAGTATTTGCATCTAGTTGTAGCTGCGTTATACAAAAGACTTCTATTTAAAACTAAGCACCAACCCGGGCGAAAGAGACTTGTAAGGGGGAGCACTGGGGGTGGGGCGTGGAGGCACGGGTCCCTGCGGGAGCTTCGCCGTAACCGTAAAACTCAGTATTGGACAGTTAGGCAAGCCAGAAGCCCCTTCCTCGCTTTTGTGCCCCACGGGGGAGATGAAAGGCATTTTAAGTGGGGGTTGCAAACCTGAGTAAGGGACCACGCAGTAGCCTAACTTTCAGGCTAGAACCAAGGATTCCAAATGCAGGATGGAAAAGCAGCCTCCGCCCCCCCCCCCCACCTCTCCGCAATATTTTGCGCGAGGTCGCCAGCTCCTCAGGTGACACAAAGCAAGCATTCGCCAGCAACGCGTGGGAAGTCCCGCGCGGCGGGCATCCGCGACAGCTGAGGTCAGGGGAAATCGAGGAAGGGGTCCAGCCCTGGCCAGGGATCCCAGGGCCAGAAGCCACCAGTCCACCCTCTAACCTAGCCACCGGCCACCACCTACCAACTGCCTCCGCAGCAGCAAGATGTTCTCCTCCAAGAACTTCTCCTCCAGGCGGCTGCGCTGCGCCGCGTCCCCCCGCAGCTCCGCGGAGCGCGGCGCGGAGGTCCCCACGGCCCCGGAGCAGCGCAGCGCGCCGCGCACCAGCAGCTCCTGGCGTTGCCGGAGGTAGCCCAGCTCCGCCAGACCCGCCAGCGTGGCCTCCTGGCGCTCGCGGGTGCGCTGCCGCTCGGTGTCCGCCTCGCCCCTCTCGCGCCAGCGCCCCTCGGGCTCCGCGCACCGGCCGGGGGTCAGCGGCTCAGGCTCGCGCGCAGCGTCGGGCTTCATGACCCCCGCCCCGTGGCCCGGCGCGCCCGGGAGCAGCAGCACGGGTTAGGGCTCCGGCCGCGAGCTCATGCCGCCCGCACTCGCAGCCCGCGCGGCTCCGGTCTGCGGCCCCGCAGCTGATAACGCCCCGGCCACGCTACGTCACGCCCGCCACCCGCCACCCGCCACCCAGCCCGCCCGCCGTCGCCGCCGGCTTGCAGCGCTCTCAGCTCCTGTCAGGCGCCGCGGCCGCCTGCGCCCCGCCCCGGCCCCGCCCCCGGCCCCGCCCCCGCCCCGCGCCCCGTTTTCGGTTCGACGGCGTCGCGGTCCCCCCCTTCCCCCCCCGCGCCGATTGGCTGGGCTCCGTCTCCGCTGGCCGCGGCGGGGCGAGCATCTTGTTACAGCCAGCCTCGAGGGCAGGTCCGCGGGCGCCGCGGCTCGGGGCTCCCGGGACAACTTTCTGAAACTTAACCCCTCCCTCACGAGCCCACGCTCCGAGTCCGCTCCCTCGTTTCGCCATCCCAAGCTAATGTCCCCTGCGTGCTCAGAACACCATTTCTGTGGATTTGGGTTTGGAGATGGTCTTTGTCTTAAAGTGTAATTTGTAACTTCAAAACAAAACAAAGCAGGGACATGGTTCTAAAAACTCTTTTTGTTTGTGTTAGTTTTTCAGCGGAAGCCTTGCAGTAGAAGGCATTTAAAATCAAACAGAAAGATGTCACTGTAAGGCCAGGGGTTGCATCAATCCCTATACAAGCCTGAAGTTTATGAAGGGTAGCGTGTGAGCACCTAGGGTTCGGGGTTTCATTGTTCCTTAGTCTCTGTGCACTAGAGCCGCGACTCCGAAACCAGACTGTCTGAATCTAATTGCTGTTTCATCCACGAATAGGAAGTTAAGTGCCCTCTTTTTGTGCCTCCGTCTCCCAGTAGTAAAATGGAGCTAACATACCTGCCTATTCTAAGAATTAGAGTGATAAACGGCATAGAACACATAGGCGGTGATCCAGTACATAAATCTTAAGGAGTTATATCGCGCTCAGCCAGGCGGTGGTGGCACATGCCTTTAGTCCCAGCACTTGAGAGAGGAGGCAGAAGCAGATGGATCTCCGAGGTCGAGGACAATAAGTTCCAGAACTTCCAGGACTGGAAGAGAAACCTGAGAAACAGAGAAACCCTGTCTTGAAACCTGAGCGAGAGCGAGATTTGACCTTGTGTCCTTGGCACCTCAGAAATTGAATTTAGCAAGTCATAATTTGATGGCGCTAAAACAAAGTGTTATATGAAGGAACACATATCAGGTCATGATTTCAGAATTTTACACCTTTGTCCAGCTGTTTACTCCAACAAGGAATTCATTCTCTCTCTCTTTCTCTCTCTCTCTCTCTCTCTCTCTCTCTCTCTCTCTTCTCTCTTCTCTCTTCTCTCTTCTCTCTTCTCTCTCTCTTCCCCCCCCATGGGGTCTAATATCCCCTCTTTGAACTGGTTAACTGCTAATGTTTGGTCCTTCTCACAAGCTATTGTCTGGTTCTTTTTCTGGGCACACGCAATCTGTGCGCGTAGGTGCCTTGTGTATCTTCTCTCCAGCAACATCATAAAAGCTCCCTGAAGGCAGGGAGCTACTTTAATACTCTCATACCATCAGTGTTCTCACTAAGCACAAGGCCTAGAAGCATGCGACTGATAATTGCCAGAGGAGACTCCAGAGGATGCAGGCTAGTTGTAAATTGTTTTTCTATTAGCATACATTTAAACTTAATAGTACCCACTTAATCTCTGCAACAAATAGAATTAAGATGACCTTTACCAAAAAAGACACAAACAAAAACAAGCACTCCCTCACCACCCTTTACCCTCCCCCTACCTCCCACAGACATAAAAGGGACAACACTCCTGCTTCATAATTAGCATGATATAAAAATGGAATCATATTCAGGTGTTTCCACACATACAAAGTCTATAGGTCACACTTTCCTTGTACCCTACTGTAGTGCCAAACACTACATGGTAATACAAGAACTAACTTTGCCTCCAGTTTCAGGAAGCCACTTAAGAATAATGTCTTGCCTTTCTTACCAAATGTCACTCTCCCAAGTCCTCTGCCATTCTCTCATTCTACCCATTTCTAAACAGACCTCTTGCTTTCTAGTTCTGATTAAGTTCCTTCTGGCTGGGCGGACCCTATTTATTGTGGCCTGTGTTATGTCACACATTGACAACTATATTTATATAGTTGGAGGGGGGGGGAATTGAAACATGTTTTTTTACACACTGCTAATAAATCTTGTTACAGCTGACAGACAGGTCACTGTGTCTCCAAACTTCTCCACCTTCCTACCTCCTCCCAAAACACACCCTGCACCCCACCGAATGCCACTTTAGGCTGGCTTGTTAGACCAAAGCAAACCATTTGCGATAGCAACTTGTTCATCTCCGTGAAAAAGTGTTCCCAACAAGTTTAAAGATTAAAGCTAATGTATGCCAAGGGCTCGGCCAATTGAATGGTCACAAATAGGGGGAAAGGGTTATGTTTTCCAAAGTATCCATTGATAAATAATGCTGTTAATTCAGATGCCAATTAAAGCAAACTCGGGCTGTCAAATGAAGTTCGAAGCAAGGAGCTCAATGCTGTAATTGTTTTTCCAGGAAAATTCCCAATGTCATCAGATTAAGTGTGACTGGCCTGGTTTCCCCTGTTCGCTTCTAAACCTAACAGCCAAATATTCTCCTTTCTAGTTTAGTTGGCTGGATTTTCTTGATTCTTGGATTCTGTGTTTCGTTTGTAGGTAACGAGGCGTTGGCAGTAACCACCCACAGTCCCCTTCCATTAGGAACAGGATCTCACTTTCTGCTGTGGTTTTGATTTCCCCCACCTTTCTCTTAAGTAATTTCTGGTGTTTCTTCCTATAACTTATTTATCTCCTTTCAAGAGTTGTTCAGCTCTAGTTCAGTCTTTTCCTCTCCTGCAAAGGCTTATTCTTTTCAGGAACTCTGCTATAGACCCCCGGGGAGTATGACATTAAAGTCAGACTGGACCTGCTGCCTTGGGGATCTGGAGAATGAGCTAAAGGTACCAGCAAGAGAGTTCAATGGTTGAACACACTGCAACTGCCCAGCTTACGCTTAAAGATATTTTCTAAGCAGTGCCAGGAAGGGTCCTTGCTTCATAGTTTGAAGCTGCACCCTTAGAACAACTCCTAAAAGCACCCCCATCAATTCTGAGCATCATCCTCCAAATTCCTTATCCCACAGTGAATATTCTATTGCAGACTCAGTACAGAGCATCAGTTTCAAGATTTGCTATAGAGAAAAAGCAACAAACAAATGATGCCTTGCAGCTTTTATGGCCCAACAGACACAAATGATGTAATTGAGGAAAGCTGTCTCCAGATTGGGGACGGGAGTAAAGTGCCCTCCTTTGAGATTGGGTGATGACCACCATTTGACGGTCTGGGATCAAAGCTCCAGCCAGACATCAAAGCCCATTTGAGTCTAGTGCCAAAAGAGCCACAGTGAACTAAACTTCATATACAGACTAATTATAGCTTGACCCCACAATCAGACGTCAGTGAGCCCATAGGGGAAAGAAAGCCGACATTGAAATAAAAGATCAGCAAGAAGGAAAGTTGGTAGCAAAACTGGGCAATCTCAGAGCCCTGAACACTTAAAAGTCTCTTAGGGACAGCGAGGAATAGTGAAGGATGGGCCAGACAGCAACTTTCTGACAATGCTTGTGCTGTTTGAAAGGCTGTGAAACAGACTCTTCCATCCTCTGGGCCATGTGACCAAATACAGCTCATCTCTGGAAGAAAAGGTTATCATTTAGCTGTGTGTTAGTGTTAAGGAGGTTCCATACCACCAGGCTTCTCTTGAAGAGGCTCAGCATGACCTCAGAAGATACTCTGTCCAAGACTCCCATGCCTCACGACGCTAATCACTGATGCGCCATCAACCGCGGATTTCAGGGCCCTAACTATCATTCTACCGGCCACCCTTACAGATGGCAGGTGCAGTGTACCAACCATGCAAATACTCTAGAACAACACATCTTGGTACTAACACCATGAAGCAATGAAGAATGTCTCCCAGTCAGGCAAATCCAGGCAGCTTCCTTAAACAGTTATGTGAGTTTGGTTTTGTCCTCACTTTGCTCTATCAAAAATGTTCGCCAATTATTTAAAATTATCAATCTCACAAACTGATAAGCTTTTGGGTGCCCGATTTTAAGACCCACAGACTATTTCTTTGTAAATAATCACAAGTGGCTTCTTGAAAGTGGCAAACTCTAATGTAGAACACTAGAGTTCTTCCATAAGAAAAAACATGTAAAAAGAAAGATTCTCACAGGATAAAAGTAACTTGGGTCTATCACCATTAGATTACCTCTTTGGGTTTTGTATGTGTGTTTAAGATGTTTTTATTTTCTGTACAGGTGTTTTGCCCATGTCTGTGCACCACATGCATGCAGAATCTGCAGAGGCCAAAAGAGGGCATTGGATCCCCAGGAACTGGAGTTAGAGCTGGTTGTGAACTGCCATGTGGATGCTGGGACTTGAATCTGGGTCCTCTAGGAGAACAGCTGTGTTCTTGATGGTTGAGCCATCTCTCCAGCCCTAGATCACACATCTTTAAATAATTCTTTGCTTATTGAGTAGATATTTATGGACCACATAGTACACACCAAGCATCAAGGATACAATAGTAATGTTCTCTAGCTTCATGAGCTTTGTGTCTGGAAAGTGAAGCAACATTGATTAAATGGTGAGTAAATAAATATGCAATTAATATTTAAAGAGGAAATCTGGAACAATATTGACGAGAACATGAAATTAGTAGAACTACTGCAGAAAGCAGCAGGGAAATTCCTCAAAAAACTATAAACAGAAGCTATTCCACTCCCACAAGGGAAAGGCATAAAGGTGTTTTGTAAAGAAGATATTTTGCATAAAAAAGAATGAAATCTTGTCACTTGTGGAAGCATGGAGGGTCTGTTAAATAAGTCAGACAGAGAAAGACAAGTGTCAAATGTTCACACTTACATGTGGAAGTTAAAAATAGTTACTCACGAAGTAGAAATTAGAATAGTTGAAGAGGGGAGTTCAAATGTTCACATCACAGGAGGCTGGAGAGATGGTTCAGCAGTTAAGAGTGCACTGCTCTTCCAAAAGAGCTGAGTTTGGATTCCAGCACCGTATTAGACAGCTTACACCCACCTAGAACTCTAATGTAGGAGAAATGATGCCCTCTTCTGGCCTATGTAGACACCAACACACACACACACACACACACACACACACACACACACACTATTTAAACATAAAATAAGTATTTTAAAAATATTTCAATATTCCCAACACAGCCAAATTATAAATGTTTGAGGTGATGTATATGACAGTTAGCATGATCTGATCATTAAACATTATATACATACTGAAATATCATACTGCATCCTATAAAGATAAACAATTACTATGTATCAATTCATTTTTAATTATTAAAGCAGAGATAGCCCCAAATTATATAGTAAACAAGTCACACTCGACTGAAGTCACAAAAATATATTACTATCTCTTTTCTTTTTCCCTCCAGTTCTAGGAATCAAAACCAGGGCCTTGCACATATTATGCAGTTAATTTACCACCGAGCAACATCCACTGCCTACAAAAAAAAAAGTATTACTAACTTTTATACTGATCAAATTTTTTTCCAAGAAAGGTTTTTGTTTTGTTTTTTGTTTGTTTTGGTTTTTTTTTTTGGGGGGGGGGTTGGTTTGGTTTTTTTTTAGTACTGGGGGTTGGGCCCAAGGCATCATGAGTTTGTTGGGGAAATGCTCTGTCTTTGACTTACTACTCCAGTCTTGGAAGAATATTATATTTTGCTTTTTATTTTATCATTTAAAAAATATTTACCTGTGTATAGTGCGTGCACATGTAGGTTTGAGGACTCAGGCACAGATGTGGAGGTAAGGGGACTTCCAGGTATCTTCCTTTGTTGCTCACTGCCTTACTACCTTGAGACAAAGTTTCTTACTGATCGTTAGCTTGTAATTTTGGCTAGTTCTAGGGATGTATAGCCCTATCAATGTTAGGACTACAAACAGATATGACCATGGGTTTGGGTGCTGGGGATTCGAACTCAGGTCCTCATGCTTGAGAGCATGTGTTTACCCACTGAGCCACCTCCTCCCAGCTCAAAATATTTATTCTTTAAACCTGTATTTGGAATTTATAAAGGAAGATACTTGTTCTACATTCTATATTGAAGAAACAGTTCAATATTCTCATCTAAATACCATCTATTGCGCAAATAAACTGAAGATTACCTTACTCGTTTATGCATTACCTTTCCCTTGGAACAATCCCAGGAAAACGAAAACGCATCGCTCACGGAGCAGTGGGCTATTTCCACTCATTTCTACACTAGCATGGAGAACTGGTCAGAGAGGCTCTGCGCTGCTGGGAGGCTCTAGTTTTTAACAGCCTAAGCACAAACTCTTGCTTGAAGATACAACTGGCTCTGTTCCCATCTTTTTCTTCTATGAACCTAGGCCTCTGAGGCTGGGCGGAAAGGAACCAGAACTCAAAAGAAGCACCCGCAGAGTTCTTGGACTGTGTTTGCCTCCAAGACTCACACATCCACTTTAATTAAGACCCTTTGGGGGCCTTGGGGGCCCAGTAGAAAAGCCTAGAATGCAATTATCACCTGAGAGAGGAGGAAAGTTCAATCTGTTGGCTGGGGTTTAGGCTGGCTCTGCCCCATGGAGAGCTGCTTCCTAATCCCTAGCACCTCCAGACAGCACGTGTGAAGAGGAGCAGGTCCACTTCAAACGCGAGCTGGGCCTTGAGCCTGTTTGGACTGACAGGAAGGACCGGAGCTGTGAAAACCCTCAGATTCAAAGCGAAGTCAGCTGTCATGACAGTCAGTCACTAGCAGCATCAAGGCCCACAGGAAGCCTAAACCTCGGCCTCCATCTCTCCATTCCCCCACCCCCCACCCCTGAAGCAGGCCTTCCTCTGCTCCCAGATTCTTTGAAGTCCGTGAGGATGGTTTTGACAACAGATGGGACAATTCACTACTGTTCAGTTCAGTCCAGGAAGATGCAAGTCAGAGAGAGAATATTGCCTAATGATAAAGAGATACTGTTGGGTTGGTTGGTTGGTTGGTTGGTTGGTTGGTTGGTTGGTTGGGGAGGGGGGGAAAATGGGTTGTTGGTGTGATGGTGGTGGTGATGGTGGTGGTGGTGGTGGTGGCAGTGGTGGTGATGGTGGTGGTGGAGGTGGTGGTGGTGGTGGTGGTGGTTTTAAACACCAAGCTCTTCTCCTTCTAGACCTCACGGAGGAATTTGACTGAGCCACTCTTGGCTTTAAGTAGAAGCTGGTCTTGTAAAATAAAGACCAAGATTCTGTCATGGAATTCATGAGGTGGGAAAATGGTACAGTTTTTGGTGAAATGGGTTCGAATCCCAGCTGCATCCTCCTCATTTGGCTCCTGACTTTGGTCCTTTGCTAGCTCCCTTTTTCATGTGTAAAATGGAGTTTATTGATAACCTTACAGGGAAGTTGTGAAACAAAGGTAGGTTACCCCATGGATTTCAATCTTTATACACACGAATAATGTACATTTAAGGGTGAAAATTATCTTAGATGTTTTGAAAGTCTTCAAAAAATACACACATTGTTTTCAATCTTATTTATTGATCTATGTATGTATTTATTTACTTATTTGAGACAGGATTTCACTAGGTAGTCCTGGCTGGCTTAGAACTCACCATACAAGCTGCTGATGGTAGCTCACTCCTTTAATCCCAGCACTCAGGAAGCAGAGGCAAGTGGATCTCTGAGTTTGAGGCCAGCCTGATCTACAAAGCGAGTTCTAGGATAGCCAGCGCTACACAGAGTAACCCTGTCTCACAAAACAACAACAACAAAAAAAAAACAAAAACAAAAACAAAAACAAAAAAGCCTCTCTATGTAAACCAGGCTGGCCTCAAACTCAAAGAGATTTGCCAGCCTCTGCCTTCTGGGATTAAAGGCGAGCATCACTATGCCTGGAGTTTTCAGATACTTTTATTTTGAGCTGCAAGTAGATTCTCTTACTCGAGGATGCAAAGGAAGCAGAGACTAAGATCTTGCCCTTAGAACTTGATGGACCAATGGAGCTGGGTTTGGAAGAGCTCAAATTTTTGAGCAATATACAGGCTCTCTCAGGTCCTCAGTTGCCCCACTTTGTAAAACAGACCCGCATTCCATTCGCAGATAGCTATGGTAATGTGTTCAACATGGAGTCCATGGTGGAAAATGTAAACTCCCTAAGTTCTTCTTTTAATAACTTGCCTGTGGTCTCATTTACGTTAGGGAAGCTTATTCATGCTCTCCTTTTGTGCATTGTCTTCTCATGGAAATTTTAACAATGTAAGAGTAGAGAAAAAAACACACGTTGTCTCCATAAACCCAGCAACCAATTTAGCAGTTACAAATGGGGTTAAAACAGGATCCATTTAGAAGTGACTATGTGGCAAAGTTGGGACCAGCAGGTATAAAACGCATGGATAAAAGATCTATTCCCATAATTAGTTTAGTGCCAGACATGTAATAAACATTTAACAGATATTACATTATTATCATCATTGTTATGATTTTTCCCTAGAATTATATCAAAAACCTCCATATGTCTATTTATAGTTTACTTTTTATCCAAAGAACACAAAGCATTCTCCCACACTCCTTGCAATATGCTGTGGGATATTCTGGAGTCGGGGAGGGCAGAGGAAGATAACCTGGTGCCATAAAGTGTCTCAGTCATCCTACATAAGGGCAAGCCCTGGGTTCAGTCCTCAGGTCTGGGGGCAGGGGGAGAGAAGACAAAATAACAAAAAGACAATAAATAAATAAACAAATAAGGGAAGAGCTTGGTGACCATTCTCCTAGCTCTTGTTCTTGTTATCAACGGCTTTCATACGTAAGTTCCAGCCCCCCTCCCCAAGCTCTCTGGTTTTCTCCTCTGCAAAGCTGTACCCCACTCCATCCTCCCCAAAAGGGTGGCAAGACAGAGTGAGGGCTTTAACATTTCAAGTCACAGGCCTGGGATACAGGGCTGTGAGGACAAGAGCCAAGTACACCAAACTAGCTTGAAAATTAGTTCTAGATTGAATTTCCTTTATTTGAATTTCAGAGATGTTTTTCCACAAACAAGTAAATGTACTCTTTTATGTAGTTAAAACTAAAGGACATACAGTGAAACACCGAAGCCAAAAATATGGCCTCAAGAACTCAGAAGTGAATTCTTGGCTTATTTAGAGTTGCCTCCCTCACTCGATTAGATTTTAAACTCCTCAAGGGCAGGAACAAAGCCTGTCTCATCTTCAACTCTCTCACAAGGCCAGGAAGGCAGGGGCCCATCAGATGCTGGCTCATTGAGTTGCCCCCCCAAGACAGATTGAAATGGAATCCCATCTGTACAGTCCCAGAAGAAATGACCAGAAATTTCTATAAATAGATATTTAGAAACAAACCAAAACGGGGTGCTTTTCCTGTCTGTTCCACTTTAAAAACCAACTCATCAGTTTGTGCCCTTTAGAAAAATATGAGGAAACAGGAAAGAGAGAAACAGTTCCATTTCTGAAAAGATAAGAATGAAGTGTGATAAAGACAAAAGGCATTTTGGGGTCAGTAGAGTTAAAACAAACTCAGACTACTCAGGCTGTTTGATGATGACAAGAAACAGAAAATGGCCCAGGGCCCAAGGAGAGCGTCAGGCAGCTTAATCAGTATTGCATCAGTTGGGGGGTACGCCCAGTGGGACAAGGCCAGACCACCAGGCTCTATGGTTAGTGTTACCTATGAGCATTTCTAGCTTTGTGAGTGTGTGTGTGTGTGAGTGTGTGTGTGTGTGAGTGTGTATGTGAGTGTGTGTGAGTGTGAGTGTGTGTGAGTGTGTGTAAGTGTGTGTGTGAGTGTGTGTGAGTGTGTGTAAGTGTGAGTGTGTGTGAGTGTGTGTGAGTGTGAGTGTGTGAGTGTGTGTGAGTGTGAGTGTGTGTGAGTGTGTGTGTGAGTGTGTGTGTGTAAGTGTGAGTGTGTGTGTGAGTGTGTGTGTGAGTGTGTGAGTGTGTGTGAGTGTGTGTGAGTGTTTGTGAGTGTGTGTGTGAGTGTGTGTGAGT
>CAJQZJ010034299.1:1160016-1215016 GCA_907164525.1 Lophiomys imhausi | reverse complement strand
CACAGTAACCAATGCCCCATAATTTCGTCTTCTGTCACCTTGTTCTGAAGATGAAGTGACAGACACCAATCTTGGAAAACAGAAAACATGAAGTATTGTCTTCAATCAGCTTGAAGACTATAGTGGCCTCATCCTTCCTGGATGGCCGATGGCCACCTTCCTCTGTCTTTTTTAATGCACCTTTCCCCCACGATGTAATTTACTTATTTACTGGGTCCACTGTTTATTGCCTGTCTCCTTTACTGTAATACAAGCACAAGAACAAGGGTCTTTGTTTTGCTCACTGAAGCACCCACAGCTCTAGAACCAGGCCTGGCACACTGTGCTTCCTCAGACAAACATCTGTTAAGTGAAAGAATGAAAGAATGTGTCAATGTGTCAACTTCTTTGAGGTCTAGTCTTGACCTCAAAATTTTCACTAATGCTACACAGCTTTTGTTCCACACAGATCTACGAAGACCTCAGTGAGAATTCCACATTTTCTAGGCCCCCCTTCACCCTGTCTATCTCCTTTTATGCCAAAGCAACCATTTTTGTCTCTGAAAACAAAGATCTGCTGGTGTTTATGCTGCAATTTTTGTTTTATTATTAGTAACTAATTTATTTAATTTTTACCTCAGGCCACTAATTTCTCAAATTCCTAAAGATACTTCAGGTATATCTCCATGTTGTCCCTTCCCTTCTATTTTCCTGGCCCTAGTCTACACAATTAGCACCTAGAATGGACTTCTAATTGGCCTCCCAGCCAGGGGCTCTTTTGCTTGTCTTCATTGTGGTTTTGATCTCAGCAGCCTCCTTCTAAATCACTCTGTGATCTCTTATAGCCCACCCTCCTGAGCAGTCGAAAGGCCAGGATCTGGTCTTGAAAAAATAGAAAGTGTTGCCCTGACAAATACCTAATTGTATGCAGAAGTGGAGGCAGGAGCTGGGGAGATCAGAACTGGCAGCCCCAAGTAGAAATCCCTGCTGGGAAGATACGAGGGCAGGTAATCCGTAGCGGTGTAGGCCAAGTGAGTGACCAATGAAGCAGCATTCTAGGAAATAGTTTGGTGAATAGGTAGAGGTTGCCAAGTGAGGGAAGACTGAAAAAATATAGAATACACAGAAAAGCTGCAAGCTGTTTGGCAATGAACAATTACCTAGTGAGTCTCCATTGTATTTCAGGAAGTGTTAAAGGTATTGAGGAGACAGCAGAAAATTTCTTGGGATTTTGGGAAAGCACCAGAGACCAGTACAAGACATACCTAATTTCTGTCTTATGTTTGTCTAGCCACTACTCCTGGTCCCACATAATCTCTCAGATTAAAAATATGAATCAAGCCGGGCAGTGGTGGCGCACGCCTTTAATCCCAGCACTTGGGAGGCAGAGGCAGGCGGATCTTTGCGAGTTCGAGCCCAGCCTGGTCTACAAATTGAGTCCAGGACAGCCAGGGCTACACAGAGAAACCCTGTCTCGAAAAACAAAAACAAAAACAAAAAAATATGAAATCAGTGCAAGGCAGTGGTGGAGCATGCCTTTAATCCCAGCACTCAGGAGGCAGAGGGAGGTGGATATCTGTGAGTTTGAGGCCAGCCTGGTCTACAGAGTGAGTTCCAGATCAACCAAGGCTATGGAGAAGCCCTGTCTCAAAAAAAAATTTATATATATATATACATATGTATATGTATATATATGCACATATATATCATGTCAGATATATATTTTATATGTGTGTATATATATATATTGAAATAGAATGCCAACTTGAAGGCACTGAGGATGTAGATCATATGTATAGCCCAGCCTAGAATGCATACAGGAGGTTCAGCTTTGGTCACTACTCCCATAAACCCCACCAAAAGAGAATTCTAACATTACAACAAGCTGTAGTGCATTAAAAAACTAAGTCACAGTTCCTTGATGCCTAAGATGAGAGTCAGATAACTGGGCTCAAATTTCAGCTCTGAGGCAGGGGATTTAACTCCATGGTAGAGCATTTGCCTACCCCAAAACCTAAAAAAACTCCCACCAGGGAGAAAACTCCCTTTCTACCCTGTGAAGTTGGGCAAGAGTTCCCCCCCCCCGAACTTTTGTCTCTTCAAACCGTTTTTCACGAAGATAAAAACTATCTTCCTCAATAACTCATTGAGATTGTACCTATCGAGAACCACTGCTAATTAAGCACTCTGTACTGTTGTAGATCACAGTCGTTATATTACCATGAAGTTTCCCAGCACGTGGTTATTGAGACAATTTGTGAAAGTATTCCTTTCCTTATTCCACAGGTTAAAAACAGAGGGTGTTGTTCAGTTTAACACTGTACTGGGTGAACGTTCTTCCACACCGCTGCAGGAAGCCGCAGTCACCCTATAAACCAGCCTCTGCACTTCCGGATGATTGCCTGTAAGTGGCTTTCACATTCTGAAGATTATCATGCATAATGAATTATGCTTATGTCAGATGGGATTTTTCCATTGATGGCCTTTTGCCTCCATCAAAGGCTTTGTGGGACGGAGGACACTTCGTCTACAGAGGAAGCTTCTCCTGCTTTCTCAGGCTTGTGAGCACGAAGACTCTTTCATGGATGGTGTCTTCACATTAACCAATGTGATTTTTGTCTCCAATTATGACCAAGTTAAAATTCTGCTGTATTCCTTATACTTCGTGAGGCAGATGTGTGAATGTCCCTGTTTGTTTTTTTGTTTTGTTTTGGGTTTTTTGAGATAGGGTTTCTCTGTGTAACAGCCTGGCTATCCTGGACTCACTTTGTAGACCAGGCTAGCCTCGAACTCACAAAGAATCGCCTGCCTCTGCCTCCCAAGTGCTGGGATTAAAGGAGTGAGCCATCACGCCCAGCCTCCCCAAGGTTTCTAAACTTCCCTAACACCTCTGACAAGCATTCCCCACTTGAGCCTGTGGTGAGCACTTCACATTCTTTAGTGGCCAATGGAGAGTTTTGAGTTAATGCTTGAATTTTATTTTCTGATTCTCCTAAAGGTTTTTACCAGTTGCTTAGCAAATTCTAAGGTTAATCTCTGTCCCTGTTTGTTCAACACCTGCCTTCCTGGGGATCCGAGGGTTGGGTCCTGAGTAGCTCCTCCCACTTGGGAGTTGGGACCCAGACTTAAGAAAAACAAGGACACTGGAACATTTGGGAAATCCTGTGACAGGGTACTGGGACCACAGTTCAATCTGAATATTGAAGTAACCTTTCAAAAGGCAATATATGATTCCATTGATCACACTGCCTCGAGTATTCCAAGAACACTATGACTAAAGCTCCCGTCTTTGTGAGCTCTGCCGGGTTTGCAGTTGTTCTATATTAAAATGCATGGCTGAAACCTTTACGGTTGTTCACCCAGTGACCTCCTGACCCAGGGCGGGACTATGTCTGCAGGTCGTGTCATTGCTAGCCAGCGTGGTAGCCTTTCTTGCCGGTTCAAAGAGTGGTAGGTAGCATTTCAGGTCTCCTCTCCTGTCTATCACACAATCCAGGCTGTTGTATGTGTCGAGCGAGGAGATCTTTGTTAGAAGTAATCAGCCACAGGGGCAAAGGCAGTAAACAGTAATTAATATGCAAATTTGCAAGTACCTTGTCTCTAGGATTGGAGGCTTCTTTGTTTGTTTGCTAGCTGTGGACAAACTGAGGTTTGCCATAACCATAATTAGCAGGATAAATATAAAATTATGGATGTTAATAGCTAGCTGGCTTTTTAAAGACAGTAGTGTACCCCTGCTGTGTCTGAGATGCTGCAGCTCGGTGGGTGGGTGTCTTAAAAAATGATTTTTAAAAGCTGAAATGCTCATTTTAATTAAAAGGCAAACACTGAAATGAGTTTTTCACTTCAAAAATCATAGTTACTGGGCAACAAATCATGAATGCATGTATTAAAAAATTAGTATTTTTACATCAGTTGACTTTATTCTAATGGGAAAAAGGGATCATTCTTTTCCAATAGTGATAATGAAAAGTAGTAATTATTAGGCACTCAGCACCAGTCACCATACTGAGTACTACCCTGGCCCCTCCACACACATCTGAGACAGATGTACTTACTATGTAATCCAGGCTGGCCTTGAACTCTTGATCCCCTTGCCTCAGACTCTCAAGTACTGGGATTACAGGCCCACCTGGCTGGATTATGCCAGCAGCCAGACTACCCGAGGCTACTGATACCTTGACACCTTGAGACAGGCAACTCTGGATCTCCTCTTTAACTGTGGTAAATCTTTGAGCTCTAATTCTGCAGATCCCATTTCTTCTCCATTCTGGTTCTCCCTTCTCTGACGAGGTACCAGTTAGCTGCTGTTGGTGAAATAAACAGTAAGCCAGTGCCATCTAAAGCCTTAGAACCTCTGGTTCTGATCTATTCCATAACTGAAGTGTACAGAAGACTCTCATTTCTGCTGCTCAGCTTAGTCTTGAGGTCTTAGCCCAGGGATACAGGTTTTCAGACCAAGGCCATCTACTTTCCTACTTTAATTTCTCATTTTACTCTTTCGTTATTCATCCCCTGCTACTGATGGCCAGTTGGGTAGCACCATATTTGTTCCTTGAGATGAAATGGGATAAGAAAAAAACCTAATTATTATTATTTTGTTTTGTTTTGTTTTCTATAATTCCCAGGCTGAGGCAGGAGGATTCCTCGAGCTCAGGACTCCAAAACCTGCCTAGGCAACATAATGACACCCTGCCTCCCCTATCCCTAAGAAAAAGCACTGCCAGATGTAGTAGTATACAGTTCATTGGTACAGTGCTTGCCTAGCACAAGTAAGGTTATATCGTTTAACTTGTCATTGTCCCTGCCTCTGACATATTCTGGTATTTCCAAAGCTCTTAGTAAGGTTTCTTTTATCCCATCCTGTGTCTCTCTAGAAGTCCTTTCCTTGTGGGGCCTGGAAGCCCCCTTGCCTTTCCCAGTGGATGCAGGGCTGCCTGGACTTCCTGCTTCCCCGTGACACTTGCCTCATCCAACTGTGCAGGGATGGCATGTTTGTTGAGGATCCTTCATTAGACCCAGCACTCTGAGGCTAGGAAGAGCCTTTCTTTACCTTTATGTTGGCTCTGTGCGGCACACCTACTCGGCACTCCGGAGTCAGAGCTCCTTGCAAGTAGCCAGTGTCAGACCTGCTGACAAACTTAGAAGGAGCTTTGAGATGGACCAGATCAACAATTCAGATCGAAGGCCAGTGAGAAGGAACATGGAAGAGTTGGATGAAAGTTATTCCCAAGCTGGCCTTGAGGTGGAAACTTCCACTTCTTCACAGCTGGACTGCTACAGGCTAGGACTAGCAGTAGTTGGGAGATTTGAGGTTTAGCATAATGATTTTGTAAAATACTCCACTCCAGAACTTTCCAAAACAAAACACACAGGGCACTGCTCCGAAGGCCAGTTCTTTTATGGAGCTGGGAGTAAACCCAGGGTTCAACCCAGGTCCTCTACAGCAGAGCTAGCTGCACCCTCAGCCTTTGGGCAGGCACTTTTGGGTGGAGGAAGTTAGTATTATTTTATTCTTTTAGGAAACAATGAAATTATGGTGGCACAAGAAGGCAATTCCCCCAGTGCTGCCACAGTCCTCATTAACAGGTCTTTGGGACCTTGACAAAGACCTGTAATGAGGCATTCAAACATACAGTAGTCAAGCTAAGAGCTGTGAGCTCTCTTTGTGATGTTGTCTATAGCTCCAAAGTAGGAACTGGAGAGTAAACTCGGGAGCAGGGCAAGCCATCCTCACATTTTTTTTAGTAGGCCTTCAACAGTCCTTCCTGTCTCTGTTAGATCATGTCCTGTCCGTCACAAAGACTGCTACAGCATCTGTTGGTTTTCAAAGGATAGATAATTGGTCCCAGATAGACTAAGACCTTCTCTTCTATTGGTGTGACTTTATATAATTGTGTATGTTTCTCAGTTTACCTCTTAACTCAGCTATCACTCAAATAATTGAGATTCTATTATGCCAATTGTTAAACAAGCTTCACAACACAAGAACTGAGCAGTTATTACTCTATCCTTAACTCCCTAAACTAATCTGCCTTCCTCCCAGCATAAATCCCAGAGATACTTACACTTTATGGCTTTTCTGCTTCTACTGGCTCTGTCCTAATGTTTCCTACTCCTCTTCTCTGAATTCCCCACCTCTAACTCCTCCTCCCCGGTAGGGCAGGAAGTCCAGCCATATTCTTTCCCCTGCTCAGTGACTGGCTGTAAGCTGCTTTATTGGCATATCAGGGGACAACTGGGGAACAGTGTTTACACAACATTGAGACAGATTCTCAGAACAAGGACTGCAACCAGATATAGGAGGTACAGAAAACAGCATTTGAATTACACAATAACATTATGTCTACACTCTTCCCTCAGCAATGCCCCAGGCTAGTCTTAAATTTGCTATTGCCAAAGAAGATGATCTTGAACTTCTGATTCTCCTCCACCAACCTCCTGAGTACTGGCATTACAGGTTTCCACCACCTTGCCCAGTTTTATCAGGTGCCAAGGATAGAATGTACGGCTTTCTGCATACTAGCTAGGCAAGCACTCTGCCTACTGAGTGACATTCCCAGTTCAACTTAGACACTTTGTTTTTCAGCTTTCTGTGCTCCCCTGTAGCTCTTTCTGGTGCCTTGGTGCAGAGCACTGAGCACAGCAGGGATGGGATGGAGGAGGAGGAGCGAGAGGGCTTTGGTGACAGACATCTGTCTTTAAACTGCAGCCTGAGTTCTCTGTCATTCTTCTGTCCCATCCCTGTCCTTGTCCTGAAGCACAGGATCATTTTCATAAAGATGTGACTCCAGATGGGCAAGGTGCAGCAGAGGGAGAAGGATTGCAAGTTCAAGGTCAGTCTAGGCAGCATAGAGAGACCCTACCCCGTTAAACAAACAAACAAACCAATCAACAAACAAACCCAGCTAAAGACTGTCATGAATTTACCAAGTAGACTAATGGTAAATAATAAATAAATATATAATCTCACAGAGTCATTCTCCTGAGAAATCACTGCTCACCCAGAAAAGTGCACCCCACATGCTATCAAAAATTACTGTAAAATCTGTAATTCTCAACTAGTTTGCCTTTTCTCCATTTCAACTGATTAAATGGTTTGTCATAATTGCCACTTAATGCACCATATAGGGAAGGAAAACCAAGCTGGGGATCAAGTGCTTTTCTGAAGAGAGCTTCCACTGCCTCTCTAAGAATCCCAGATCCTCCGACTCCATCTGGCCCCAAGACGAGATGCTTGACCATGCCCCTCCACGCAGAAAGAAGCATATGGCAGGACCTATACACTCTGCGTCCCCTGCTGTCAGTTCAGGTGCAATGTCAGGGGGTTGCACCAGAAGAGAAGGCAGCTGACATATGCCTATGAGGCTGACACTGTGGTGAAGGGAGAGGCACACAATCCCCTGGGTCCACATGCATCTTGTCCCTGGACTTCCATGAAGATGCTGAGGAGGAGCACAGGTGACTGTAAGTGGTAGGCAGGCTGGGTGGTGGGCACAGAGACAAATAAGATCCTTCCTACACATTCTCAGGTCAGAGAGGCCCAGTGAAGACTCCACTCTCCATGCTTCCGTGTCATCCTGACCTTTAGGGCTGGTGATCAACCTCCAGATGCCCTCAAACTTGCTTTTGAAATGTTCACAGCTCTTCTCTGAAAGATAAGGGATTGCCTCTCTTTGACTTTTGCTATTAGCTAAGGACTGGGTGGTCTTAGTGGTACTTCAGCATCTGATAGCCAGCTCTTTATAATACAAAGCCATCTTCCTAAATGGTATAGTCTTAGCTTAATAACGTATTTCATCACTCAAGAAACTCCACTGTGGTACTTCTTCATAGTTGCCCTCATCCCTGTTCCTAATACCTGAAGTTCATCAATTGACCTACCTATCTCTGTGGTTCTGTATCTTCTGGGAAGCCTGGGCCTTGTCAGGTACCAAACCAGATGTTCGTTCACTCTTCTCCTCCAGAAGATCTGAGCTCCATTGGTTTCCAGGCAGAAAAGGATGAAATGTGGGACCAGATCCATGTCACAGGATATCTATCCTGGAGAGTCAGGAGAATGGATTATCCCCTCCATAAAGTGTTACAGCTCCCAGATAAACATGCAGGAGAGACAGACCCTCTCCTCCATGCAGCATAAGGTCATAGCCCTTTTAGCTAAGCTGCTGGGATCAGGCTGGTTGGCAGCAGGGAGCTTGGGTCCATAAACTGAGCCAAATGGAGGCAGGAGTTTGACCTGATTTGGCTGGGAGGGGCAGCATCAGCAGTTCCAAAAATAGCCTGGTGACCAAGGAGTGGACTCCCTAAATGGTCTGGTGAATGGCAGAAATGGAGGTGGGAGCTTGTGCCCTGAGCACCGTGAAGTGAGCTCTGGCTGCCGGTGGCCGGAGCCTGGGTAGGTAGGCAGATCCAGGGATGAGTTCCTCTGGGAGGAAAAGACGGCTCCTTCCTGAGTGTTACAGCCCAAAATAAGCATCGAGTCTCAGAGGATCTCTGATCAAGTAGATGGTGGAATCATTTATTTCGTGAACAGGTACTTTATAAACCTTAGGCTGTGAGAGAGGTTTGGGGGTAAATGTGTTTGATTAGGTAGGATTGGGAGTGCCAGGGATGCTTCATTTACATGTAGCAGTATGGTCCTATCATAAGAAGGGGAACACAGTGTTAGGGTCAAGAAATGGACCCCTGAATTGGGGCAACTGAGGAACCACCAGGACATTCGAAAACGATGCAAATGCACGAAGTTTTATCTAACCAGCATGTTACTTACCAGATGTTATTTACTAGTGTGCTGGGGTCACCCTCAAAGCTTCTCCATACAAGAAGAAGGAAGGGACACTGAGCAAAATCTCAGTTCAGAATGAACTGGCAAGTGGATCTCTGTGAGTTCAAGGCCAGCCTGGTCTACAGAGTGAGTTCCAGGACAGCCAGTGCTGTTACACAGAGAAACTGTGTCTCAATACATTTCAGCAAAGCAAAATCAGGCATCATCAAGCAACAGGGCTTTCATTGGTTAGCATTACTATCTCTACATTGATTGGTGCTGGCTAAAGGTTCAGGAACTTGATACCTGGAAAATGAACTTGGTCTCCTAGTGACCTAGTGACAGTCTCTTAGTGACAGTTAGGGAGCTTCCAAGCTGGGGGAGGGGGGGTTGGATGTGATAGCTCCTAGGGCAAGCTAACCCAGAGCTTCAGGCCTACTCAAATTCCCAGGCTTCTGAAGCCTGATTAAGTTTGGTCATGTAAACCTTGGTCCTAACAATAGTACCTAATTATCTTATGGGTGTGGGGGAGGGGAGAAGAATTCCAGCAGGGCTCTGTATCAAAGGTTACACTCAGTTAGAGGCATGGGCAAAGGTCATTGGATGAAAGCTAAGTTACTAAGATATCTTATTAGCATGGAGAGGCATTTCCAGCAATCCCAGGTGATCACTGAACAGATTTCTTATTGGGAAAAAGAGTTGGACCTGTAATTCCCGTGAGGGCTGTGTGACATTCCTCAGATAGAGGGTGAGGAAAGGGGGGAGGGAAGTTTCCCCAGATCAGGTGGAGAAGAGGGAACCCCGCTGAGAAAGGGAGTCCACGATTTAGCACTAAGTTCAGGGGCTTTACTGTAATGTCAGACTTTGACCTTAACAGCAAGGGTATCCAGACATATCTCTAATTTGATCCTTTTAAGAATCTCATAAACTGGGTATGGTGGCACACTCCTTTAATCCCAGCACTCAGAAAGCAGTGGCAGGCAGATCTCTGTGAGTTCAAGGCCAGCCTGGTCTACAGAGTGAGTGCCAGGACAGCCAGGGCTGTTACACAGAGAAACTCTGTCTCAAAAAACCAAAAAAAAAAAAAAAAAGTCATAGAGTCAGGCAGTGGTGGTACATTCCTTTAATCCAGGCACATGGGAGGCAGAGGTAGGTGTGGATCCTGACTGACTCCATCTTCAAAAAATGTAACATTTTGTATTAGGTTTGACTCAGAGCTGACCTCCAGTTCCAGGAAAAACAATAAAATGTACCTGACCTTGCATTCCAGGGGTGTTCCCTATTCATAACCAGACAGCTCACTCTGAGAAAGCACCCCTCAAAAAAAAAAAAATCTAAGAAACTTTCTGCTTGTCAAGCTGACCAATAATGGTATGGCAACAACAATGAGCCAAATAAGGGTAAAGAAAGGTTTGTCTGTCCAAATGTCATCCAGACCTATGCTAGAAACTCCTTTCTTTGATTAAGCCCCTATATAAACCCTATATTTTTGGAGTTCAGGGCTCTCAACCCAAACTGCTGTGTCATCAGTGAGCCTTGGGAGTCCAAGCTCAAGCTTGAATAAACAACGCTCATGCATTTACATTGGAGTTGCCCCTGGGTGGTCTTTGGGTTGTCGAGAACCAGGCAGAACATTAGGCAGATCTCTAAGTTCAAGGCCAGCCTAGTCTACAGAATGAGTTCCAGGACAGCCAGGGTCTACACAGAAACCCTGTCTCAAAAAAACAAAAAACAAAAAACAAACAAACAACCAAAACAAAAAGTAAAAACACTAAAACAAAACAAAAAAAAGAATATCATAGAAATGGATTAAAGTAGTATATGATCTTTTAAAATAGGCTTTTAAAGCTTAGCATAGAACTGAGGACATAGCACTTGTCTAGCATGTACAAGGACTTTGGTTCAATCCCCAGGACTGCAAACAAACCAACAAATATTTGGTATAATACCTGGAGATCCACCAAAGTTGTTATATGTATTAATAGGTTATTACTTTTCTGTTCAGAATAGTATTTTGTGGTAGAAGTAGCCATAGTGTTCAAAGTATTAAAACATTGATATATTATAGGGTTTGATTTGGGGCTGTTAAAAGTAAAACAGAGATAGATAATGAGATGGCTCAGTGGTTATGAGCATGTAACATCTTTATAGAGGACCTGAGTGTGCTTTCCAACACCCACATAGCTCACAATTGCCTGGAACTCCAGCTCAGGTGATCTGATGTCTCTGCCCTCTGAGGGCCCCTGTATTCATGTGCACGTACACATAATTAAAAATGAAAGATAAAGTCGGGTGTGGTGGTGCACACCTTTAATCCCAGCACTCAGGAGGCAGAGACAGGCAGATCTCTGTGAGTTCGAGGCCAGCCTGGTCTACAAAGTGAGTCCAGGACAGCCAGGGCTGTTACACAGAGAAATCCTGTCTCAAAAAAACAAAATAAAAATAAAAATATAAATAAATCAAACAAACATCTCTAAATGTGATTTTGTTTGCATGTAAGTTTTCACTTATGCTAGATAAATGTTCATGCATAGGACTTATGGATTTTTTTTGCCTGCTTATATTTTTAGACAAGATCCTGCTATGTAGCAAGCCAGCCTCAAATTCAATATATTTCTATATCAGCCTGTAAAGTGTTGGGATTATACCACTATGCTCAGTTTAAGTTTTGGATTATATGATGAATAGCTTTTAGTTTAATATGATCAGAAACATAAAAATAGTTTCCATTACTCCCTGGCAATTGGGCAAAGAGACACCATGTTAGTGGTATTGACCTTATGTCAGAGCGGGGCAGATGGCAATCCTTTGTTCATCCTAGCTTGACACCTGGCTTGGTGGCCAAAGCTGTTTTATGCCTAGGACTCATAAAAATCAAATCAAATCAAATCTAGGCAGTGCAGCACTGGAGAAGGAAGACAGACAAGGACCTGTGTATCCCTATACCATCTACCAGCCTGCCCTCCAGTGTATGACAAAGGGAGGCCATAAATACCTGCTTGTCACTGTCAACCAGGGGTCTGCCAGCCACTTGACCAGCCTGCAGCAGGAGCCACTACAATGGGTGAATATGTAGTGTTCAGGGAGAGAAAGAGAAGTGGACCAGCTTGAGCATTATAAAGAGAGATGGAACTAGAGACTCAAGTGTGGAGAAGAGTACCTTGTTGTGAGTGGCCAGTCCCACCACCTGGGGCCATGGTGAGGTTCCAGCTGGAGCTGCCACTGAGGGCCATGTCTGGGTCCATGGCTACACAGCAGCAGGGGTTGGTGTTGATGTCCATGGCTCATATTACCACTAGAGAACATGGGGATGTCCCTGGTTGGGACAGCTGCTGAAGACTACATGGATGTACAGGGGCTATGCAGAACTGGCCCTGCCACTCACTGAATGTGGTGCTCTGGAGAACAGGTCCTGGACTTAGTGCAGGCAGTACAGTGGAGCTAGTCCTGGTGACAGGAGTGTGGGTGAGCCAGCCCCGAGAACATGAGTGTGGGAGAGCTGCCCCTGCCACTCCTCTGCTGTGGGGTTGCAAAAGGGCAGAGGTGATGCCACCCCCTGCCCCTCACCACCTCCAGCAGTCAGGAAAGCTGCCCACAGGTTCATGAGTACAGGAGAGCTGGTCCTGCCCCTCACTCAGGAGAGTGAGCCCTGCACTTCTCCTGGGCAGCACAGTAGAGCTGGCCTTGGTGAGGGGCCACAGATGAGCTGGACCCAAGAGTGACAGTTCAGGAGAGCTGGCCCTGTCACTCCTCTGTCATGAGGTGGTCTGGGCAGGGCAGAGGGGGAGGGGATGGGAGATGCCCTCTGCCCCCTTGCTCCTTGCTACCTGAGGCAGTTGGGAAAGCTGACCTCAGATAGGGTCATGAGAATAGGAGAGCCGGCCCTGCCCCTTGCTGGCTACAGCTCTCTGGAGAGCAGGCCCTGCATCTTGACTGGGTAGCACAGTAGGACTGGCCCTGGTTAAGGGGGCGCAGATAAGCTAGCCCTGAGGGTGAGAGCATGGGAGAGCTGGCCCAGCCACTCAGCTGTGAAGGGGTTAGATAAATTAGATTTAGAAAATATATAGGGGTTTCTGATACTGTCTCTTAATTCGGGACATGAAAAGCATTATCAGCATGAAGTCAGGAAAGACTTAATAGACTGAAAAACAAGGTTGAAGTCAGGAAAAACAGGAAAGACTCAATAGACTGAAAAACAAGGTTGAAGTCAGGAAAACAGGAAAGACTTAATGGACTTGAAGAAACAAAGTATCTGGCCTGACATTGTTTTCAGCTGCTAAGTGGGCGGAGCCCAAATTAAGCTGAAACAGAGTTCCTCCTATTTGAGGACAGTGCATGGAGCCCAGAGAGAGAAGAGGCCCCTGATGCTAGAGAGCTCCAAGAGTCCTGCTGAAAAAAGGGCTGGCCATTGATGGCCAGCTCTCTCCCTGAAGCAGAAAGAAGCCGGTGAGCAAAGAAAGCCTGAGCAAGACACCAAAAGGCCAAGGACTGGACCCTGTGGCTCAGCTTTTGCCTGGAAGGGTTTGATCTGTCCAATCAGTGGCCTAGGGGAAACTGTGCCTGGCTTTAAGGACTGAGGCAGAGCAGCTGAGTTCCTGATTCAAAAGAAGTAAGTTGGCCTGCAGACGGCTGGGGTCTCCCACAGAGAAGAAAGCATGAAGCCTTATTTAAGGTGAGACTGCAATAAACAACTTAACCTGACGAACCTGCATCTGAGAGATCCAGAAAAAGGACTGCTAAGTGCGTTAAAGAATCTACAACAAATACTGTGTTCCTGACGACTGAGGACCTGCCCCAGAGACTGTATCATTCTAAAAGGTTAGAAATATAATTATCAATAGGTTTAGTGGATAGGTTAAAGGGGTTGTAGGAATTTATAGGATTAATAGTTAAGAAATTGTTGGTGTTTGTTATAAGTGAATTTAGTAATAAATAAATAAGTGTTAAATAATAATTTAAAAGATTGGTAACACAGCTGGTGTGAGGTAGCATTGGTGAGAGGGTGATGCCTTTCGGCCACATAGGCTGCAGCACTTGGGAGAGTGGCCCTGAACCTTAACTGGGCAGCACAGTGGAGCTGGCTCAAGAGGCAGGGATGCTAGTGAGCTACCCTGAGGGCATGAGAGCAGGAGAGCTGGCTCTGCCTCCTGCCAACTGTGATCTTGGGTGTCCTAGCTAAGGCTGTGCTGGAGAGCTCACCCTGGTGGTACAGGTGAGGGACAGGGCTGACCACCTCAGCTACCACCCAGGCCCAGATATGAGTTGTCCCACCCCAAAATCTATATCATCTGTGAACTGTTAGGATGAGTGAAAAGGCCAGTCCTGTTGTTCCAAAGCTGCAGGATCTCCATGACACAGGGCAATAACAGGATAGTCGAGAAGAGGTCTGATGAGGATCCAATATTGATGGTGTCACAGAAGCCAAAGATCTCGAACCAGACCAGTGACTCATTGCAATGCACATTTCCAAGTGAAGATGTGTGAACAGAGAGATATACTGTGGGACACAGTGTGACACACTACAGCTTCCATGATGAGATGTTTTCTATGTTTTGTTTGTTGTTTGTTGTTGTTGTTGTTGTGTGTTTTATTTTGAGGGGAGGTTGTATCGATGAAGGGTAGGTATGAGGGGACAGGGAGATGAGTGGGGCTGGGGTGTATGATCTGAAACTCACAAAGAATAAGTAAAAAGTTTTTTTTTTTTTAATAGTTTCCAAAGTAGTTGTACCAGAAATCATTTCTCTATGCCCTGATCGGCATTTAGTATAGGCATCATTTCTATTTTAGTTGTTTGGGATGATCCTGGTTGATTTCTTTTGTCTTGTCCCCCATCTGGCTTTGCACTTGTTCCAGATTTTTAGACTTTTAACGAAGTGTAAGGAAGCAACTGTTGCACTATGATAAGGTGAGGTAGATTTGAAAGACCCTAGAAGTCTACGTCACATCTTATAGTGCAATACATGTGAAAACTGAACAGAGTTCCTTCTTTGACCCACAGTTGAATGTGAGAAGCTGACAGTGACACTGTCTCCTCATGAGACGCTTCCATGTGACACGCACTAGCTCTTCTCTTGTTCGACTGCATGAAGAGCACTCATGAGACAGAGCACTAGGACACATACAACCAAGGACCTTTCAGGAACCATGAGAGTGACAGGAGCTGAGGTGCCAGCTGTTGTATCATGGCCAGCGCCAGTGAGAGATGCCTGGGTCAGTGAAAAATATGGGACACAGGGACACCCTAATGGACCGTGGGAGAGAGAGTCTAGGGCTTAAACTCTTACACAGTGGCTTTGCTACTGGGTTGTAAATCTACAATGATTCATCTGTGGATAATGTATTTGTAGTGCAAAAAAAAAAAAAAAAGAAAGCCCTTTGAGAGCAATGGGATTGATAGAAATGAATAATTAATGAAATTTAAGTACAAAAATTCAGTTTCATAAACAAAGAAAAACACAGTTAGCTCTTTGAGAAAACATTTGTTGGCATTTACCCCTCTCCATGGTATTGTAACAACACTGACTGCTGAAAAACCAATAGTTAATCAGTAGTTAACACTTTAAGAATAGGCTTGCAGAACAGTTATCTACTAAAGGGTTCAGAAACACATTAGTCTAGTCTAGTTTTAAAAAAAAAAACCCAGACTTTTGGATCAAACCAAATTGACTGTCCTCTTAAACATACTTCAATATATTTCAGCTCCAAATATTGCTTTCACGCACAGAAAATAAAGCACCCCACATTATCTGTGTAAGAAAGTGACATCCCTTGCTCCACATATGGTATCCTTTGAGTGAAAGGATGGCTCCGTGTTTTTATCCAACCCAAGTAAAACTTCCAGCTATTAATCTTTTCACATCTGATGTGAATGCAGCTGAAAATACTACATAAAAGTTGGACTCTGAGCCTGGCATGCTGGCACACAGCTTTAATCCCAACACTCAAGAGGCAGAGGGAGGCAGATTTCTTAAATTCAAGGCCAGTCTGATTTACAAAGCAAGTTTCATCCAGGACAGCCAGAGCTACACAGAGGAACCCTGTCTTGGAAAAAAAACAAAACAAAACAAAACAAACAAAACAAACCCCCAAAAGTTGGACATTGAAAATAAACAGTTTTTGTGGTGACCATGACATGACACCCATGTTGGTGGATCAGAACAGCAGAATAAAAATAACATTCTCTTGGAATTTTAAATCCAGCCTGCGCTGCATAGCAAGATCTGTCTCAAAACAAAACCAACCATCCACAACTCTAGTTCCAGGAGATCTGATGCCCTCTTCTGACCCCTGAGGGCACCAAACATGCACAGGTTGCACATAAGTACATGCAGACAAAAATATGCACATCAAAATGAACAAAATTTCTAAAATAATAATTTTAAAAAGATTATAATGCTCCTTCTCCTTTATGGAGAAGGAAGAAGAGCGGGGAGTCTGTGGCTCTGACAGTCTGAGACGATGGCTGCTTTCCACTGCCTGTAGAACCTACTCATAGAACTCTTCAGTTCTATAAAGAATTGAATAAAGGACCCTTCGTCCAACACTGTCCTGATGAGGGAGAATATACTCACAACTCCCCTTTAGCTCAACCTGCTTCCCATGATAATCTGGCAGCAACAGTCCAAACTGCTAAGTGCTGACAAACTCACTGAAAGTTGTATCCCAGATGCTATGCCTTAGGAACAGACTTAGCATGTTGTGTGACTAATTCCTTAGGTTTTAGATGGTTTGGTTTTGTGATTCTGGAAATCAAATCCATGCAAGGCAAGTGCTCTACTTCTGCTATACCCCTTAAAAAAAAAAAAAAAACTGTGACTAGTTTGAAGCTGCACATAAACCTGTCCAGATTTAGACAGTGACCAGCACAGTAGAAAGAATGTAAATGTTGAAACTGAACAGCATCTCAGCTATGTTCCCTTGAGCAACAGAACTCCTTCTCTGGTAAATGAGAATGATACCAGCACCCTGTACATAGAGAATTGGCAGCAGGCAGGATAATTGTTTAAAATGCAATGAGCAATGCCTGACCCCATCTATAAGGAAGGAAACAATTTCTCTCAGGAATTATTTTTCCCCAATGGAATGTTTTGATTAGCACCTTATACTCAAACCCTGATCTTGGTCATGATTTGGAAAGATATTGGGGGGGGGGGACTTGGAATCATAGCTAAATCTGAGATATGACGGAAAATATGAAGGGCTATTTAATATGAAGCTTTCCATGACAAGGGACCAGCAACCCCAGACTCACTTCTCTGCTGCTGCTATCTCAGGCATTTAACAAAAGTACAATCAGGCAACCTGGTTGCCACCTGAGGAGCGGGACTTTGGAAAAGCCCCAGATAGAGCCATTTGTGTGAGCATGAAACTCATACATTCACACAGATCCCCAACTTCAAAAGGCCTTCCCTTGGCCATCTTCAGCTTTTACCAATGGGCTTCCTATTTTCATCTTGCACAGTCAGTCCTGCTTCAGGAGCACAATCTGGATTCTCCATGACTCTTCATGGGTGAATGGGACAGACAAGGGGAGAATTCCAAGTCCAGGTTCAGATACATCAAATATAAGAATCTAGGGGAGCCGGGCGGTGGTGGCGCACGCCTTTAATCCCAGCACTTGGGAGGCAGAGGCAGGCGGATCTTTGCGAGTTCGAGGCCAGCCTGGTCTACAAAGCGAGTCCAGGACAGCCAGAGCTGTTAAACAGAGAAACCCTGTCTCGAAAAACCAAAAAAAAAAAAAAAAAAAGAATCTAGGGGAAACACATAAAAAGAGTTTGCAGTGAGCACAAAGGGCTTACCCCAATCTTCATGACAACACAGGACTTTCACATTCAAACTGATTGTATGCAATTTTTGTTTTTCTGTTTTGTTTTTCGAGACAGGGTTTTGCTTTGTAGACCAGGCTGGCCTCAAACTCATAGAGATCTGTCTGCTTCTGCCTCCCAAGTGCTGGGATTACATTGCATGAACCACCTGGTTAATTGTATGCAATTTTTAAAGTCAGCCCAATATTGTCTATGTTAAACTAAAATAGATAATAGATAGCAGACTGTAGTAGTAATAAATAAATAATAATGAATATATATATAGTTATTAGGGTGGCAGAGTTATCCCTTAGCCTGCTACTTATGAATAAACACACAGACACCTGTTACATTTTATTATGGTTTAAGCACAAAGGCTAGGAAAATCTTAATCCTCTAAGCTAACCTTCTACCTCCCCAGATAAAGCCCCATATTACTTGCATATACTCCAAGTGGGCTGTTTCTCTCCATCATAGTAATTCTCAGAGCAAGCTGCTCTCTGCCATGTATTCCTTGTTAGCCCACAGTGTCTCTTCCCTTGCTTCCTCCTCCCATGATCCTTTTCCAGGCCCACAATCCTTTGCCCCGCCCCTATCCTTTGCCTAGCCCAGGCTATAGGTGACTTTATTCAACCAATCAGAGATGACTTAGTAGCCGAGGTTACATAGCATCACATTTGCTCACATTCATCACATACAATAAGGAAGACAGGAGAAAGCAATTGAATACAAGCAGCTTTCAGATCATCCTAACAATAGACAGATAAACGTACGATAGACAATGAACAAGATAAAATGTAACTTGCTCACATGCAGTTGTGCTCAGTAAATAGTGGGCCACTTTATTTCAGGGTCATGTTTAGAGTAGCAATGAGAAAGTACACACAGGATATGCATATGCTGAATAAATGCACAAGCACGGTTTTGTCTTTCATTCTTTCTTCTCAGTAGCACCTCTCAGGATGTACAGATTCTGAACGTCAAGTTCTATAAGCTCTTATTTATAGTCAGATGTGTTGTGAGTATTTTCCCTATTGTAGCTTCACCAACATCGCCAGAGCCAGACTAGCAAGGAAAAGAACATGCTAATTGGAAAGTAGGAGGGGCACGTGTAGTGAAAGCAATCCCACTCTGAAGTGTTTATGGAGAAATAATTGTTACACAAATAGTAGCCTATCTCACTGTAGGAACCAACCATCATCACAATCATTTTGCCTTTGAGAATACCGAGGAGCAGAAAGAACTCCTTTCAAACATGAAGGAGGCTGAATACCTAGGTGCCTTGGACCCAAGGCTTATATCAATTTGTTTATTGTGAAACCCATTTGCTTTCCCATTTGAGGTTGAGCTAGATGTTCAGGATATGCAGATTCTGAACCTCAAGCTCTATACGCTCTGATTTGCAGATGTGTTGCTCATGTTGTGAGCACTTATCCCTGTTGTGGCTTATAGACCCCATAGACCACACTTTCACAGCTCCCTGATACCTTTAGTTCTCAATCTTCCTTTGGTTGACACACCCCACGCCGCCCCCCAAAAGGGGTCATGACCACTGCCTCATCACTGCATGGCTCCAGAGATGAGCCTGGCTCAGGTGGGCAGGTAATAAAGAAAACATAGACACATAGAAAGCTTGGGATAGGGTAGACTAGGCTCTCTGAGGGAGAAACCACAGCACCCCATAAGCTCAGTCTGTTGATTATACAGTTGAGCAGAGAGGCAGAATTCTTGTATACAACTGAACAAGGAGGCAGGTTTAACTAATCCCGGTAGGAATGTATCTGTGTATGGAAGCCTTCAGTCTATAAATATCTTCATGGAGGAAGCGGTGGTGGATATTTTTTGTACATACTGTCAACATCTACATACTTTCTCAGGGAAGGCTTTGCCATTTTCTCTTGGGTCTGAGGCTATGGACCTACACTTGGCCATGCCCAGATCAAACAATATGTATTCACACTCAGGACTTCATTCACTCAGGGCTTCCTCTAAGGAATAATGGAGCATCCACACACTTTTTTTCTCTTTAAAAAGATTTATTTATTTGGTGTGTTGGCTATTGTGTATGTGTGTGTACATGTATATGTGTGTATATATGTGAGAGCCAGAAGACCATTTGCAGGGGTCAATTCTCTCCTTCCATGGCTCTGGGTTCTGGGGAACAAAGGTCATCAGGCTTGGCATCAAGTGCGCATACTCTCGGGGTCATCTCCATGGCCTGCATATCTTTCTAATTTCCCACCTAAAGTCATGTTGATGTCATTATTATTCAAGATAGGAAAAAGCTTAAGATAGGAACATTTGACTTTGGGACTTGATTTTGTGAATTTAGTAGATGAAGTGGGGCATTTCTTGGACATTAACCCCATGTTTAGTCTGGAATACATTAGAGAGGTTCACTAGCCTTGTTTTCTAGTAATTATTCACAAAGAAAATATGGAAGGCAGAATCCTTGTTTATTTCGGAGTTTTAGTGTCCTTGCTTTGAGGCAGGGAGAGTCTCAGTCTCTGGCCTTGGAGTCTCTAGCCAAGGGTGACCTTGAATACCTGCCCTTCCTGCCCCTACCTTGCAAGTGCTGGGATTACAGGTGTATGCCACCATGCTCAGCCCCAGAATTCTAAAATGACTCAGTGAACCACACCTGTCAAGTGCTTCTAACCTTCAGAATATGGAAAAGATAATATGACATCACCCTTACAATTTTGTGACATTACATGAGACTTTTCAGATGTGCCTAAGGTCCCAAATCAGCTGATTAGAATGAGAATGCCCCTAGAGGCTCATATATTTGAATACTTGGTCCCTAATTGGTGAAATGTTTTGGGAAAGATTAGGAGGTGTAGCCTTATTAGAGAAGGTGTATCACTTGGAGTGGGTTTTAGGTTTAAAAAAACAATTCTGAAAGGTTGGATGTGGTGGTGCACACCTTTAATCCCACAGAGGCAAGAGGATCTTTGATGATCCACAAAGAGAGCTCCAGGACAGCCAAGGGATATTCAGAGAGAGCCCTGTTTTATTAAAAAATAAAATAAAATAAAAAGCTTACCCCAGGCCCTGTGGTGGAAGTTTGTATTTCTTTGGAATGTGGGAGTACTTTGTCTACCACTGAAAAACAGACTCGTGAAAGATGTAAAACATCCTGATGGAAGAGCACATTATGTTTTGAAAGCTAGAAACTGTCATGTGTGGGAAATATATTTACACTCTTTGATGGACAGACTCCTTGGCGAGCACATGATCTTGGTCAACAGAAAGTACGCTGTGCAGAGGTCATGAAGTTGGCCAATTGGAAAGCATCCTTTTGCATATTTAGAGAAGGTATAAAAAGAAGGCCCCAGAAACTCAGAGAGGCTTTTTTGCTTGACATTGCTTCTCATCCCTGTTCATTGCTGCTTCCCTTTGAAAGATTAGAGACAACACTTTGCCTAAGTTTGCTGCTGCCTAGACTTGCTGAAGATCATGGCCCAAGTCAGGCAGAGCCCACGTCGGCCCTGTTTGGGGCCTTGAAAGCCTCTGCTCCTTTGGCTGTCCTTGCTAGTGCTCCTGGTTGCTGTGCTCCTGGTTGCTGTGCTCCTGTTGCTGTGCTCCTGGTTGCTGTGCTCCTGGTTGCTGTGCTCCTGTTGCTGTGCTCCTGTTGCTGTGCTCCTGGTTGCTGTGATCCTGTTGCTGTGCTCCTGGTTGCTGTGCTCCTGTTGCTGTGCTCCTGGTTGCTGGTGCTCCTGGTTGCTGTGGTCCTGTTGCTGTCTGCTGCTCATTTTACCTGTTCCTGTGTGTGCTGATTTGGCTGGACTGCTGACTGGTTGCCCCAAGGATCTGTGACTAAGGAGGTCTTCATCTTCTGCCTATAATCCTTTCTCCCTCAAGTAGGTGGGCTGGAATGTATATAGAATTATCAATACATAGTTTAAAAGTATGCCTTTAAGACCGAGATTTGGCTGGGTGTGGTGGTGCACATCTTTAGTCCCCGCACTCGGGAGGCAGAGGCAGGCAGATCTCTGCAAGTCTGAGGCCAGCCTGGTCTGCAGAGTGAGTCCAGGACAACCAAGGCTACACAGAGAAACCCTGTCTCAAATAAACAAATAAATAAATAAACAGACAGACAGATAGATAGATAAATATATAAACAGACCTAGTTTTGTTCTCTCTGTCACCAACTTGTGGATCAGGATATAAGCTTATAAAGATAAGCTCTCAGCTAGTGCTTCAGCAACATCTCCAAGCCTTCTGCCATGCTCCCCACCATGATGGTCATGGACTCACTCTCTAAAACAGTAAGCAGTCCCCCAATCAAATGGTCTTTTATAGGTTGCCTTGATCATGGTGTCTTTTCACATCCATAGAACAGTAACTATGATAGTTGATTTTAAATTAATCAAGAGATATTATATGGATAGTCTTGACTCAATCAGAATCCTTTGAAGGGAGTACTGAAGATCAAAAATAATGGGTGTTTGTTTGGTTGGTTGGTTTTGGATTTTTCAAGACAGGACTTCTCTGTGTAGGCCTGGCTGTCCTAGAACTCACTCTGCAGACCAGGCTAAACTTGAACTCAGAGATCCACCTGCCTCTGCCTCTGCCTCCAGAGCACTGGGACTAGAGGTGTGCACCACCACTGCCTGTCAAATAATGGTTTTGAAGCAGCATGCTACCATACGTTCTACAGCTACAGGACGGTGAGCCCTACCACCGGGCATATGTCTGTGAAGGGGGATTCTAAACCACCAAGGAGACCCTGGCTGCCGACATCATGGCCCCAGTTGTGCTGCTACCTTCTATAAGTGACCTTCAGGTCATTTGCTGTGCAGAAAACTTAACAGAACCAAGTCAGGCATGGAACACCTGCCTGTAGTCCCAGAACCCAGGAGGCTGAAGGAGAAAACCACCATGAGCTCGTGGAAAAGACCTTTTCTCAAAAACCACCAACCCCTTCCCCCAAAAAATCAAACAAAAATTTAAAAAGGAAGGAAGGACCAAAATTAGGTCTAAATAGGAAAACCTATCAATCTATCAGTGACACTATGGGCTAAATGCTATTTTAGTTACAGCTAACCAGAAACGCACAGGTGTCAGGAGTCACAGTCTGGGCTTGTCCCCCAATCAGAGAAACAGACCTGAGAAAGGCAATAAAAGATGCATTTTCACTTTCATGCGGGAAATAAAACCCACCTCGCATGCGATTACCATCTGACGAACACTGGGAGTCCTAGCTGCTTTGCTATTGAAGTATGACTTCTTATTGTAGAACAGAGACAAAACAAACTCAATTGCAGAGCTATCGTCTTCCAACATGTCTGTGTACAAAGCCAGTTGCTCGACTCTCCTGCAGAATCTTTGAAGAATAACCCTACTTAGATTCTGCTGCACCTTTCCTATCTGACATGCCAGCCAGTCAACACATGGGAAGCTCTTTAAGATCCTGTGAGCCTTGAGTTTACTGAAGAACACTGCTGTTTTTACTCTGAAAGACCGAGCTCCACGGACATGTGGAAGCTTTGAAAACTTCTGTGTTTTTTTTTTTTTTTTTTTTTTTTTTTTTGGTATCTTATAAGAGATTTAGGCACGAAATTGAAAGAATTGACTTAAAGTAAGCTGTTGCTAATGCTTTTGTTCTTGAAAGGCTGAGTCAACTTTGTCTATCAACTGAGCCTCATTTTCAACAGATAGGGGGCATGGCATTTGAAGGAATTCTGAAGTAAAACAAATTAACTTTGGGTGGGATGCATAGAACCCAGGGCTTCTGTTTTGCAGATACAGATCTTTATACATCAGTATTTCCCAAAGGGGAAAACTAGCCAAACTATTCTCAGTTTATTTTCATGAAGTGGTCACAGAAACATTGGCTAATGGGGGGGAGGGGGAGTCCTAGATGGGAAATGCTGGAAGGCGGCAATATAAACACAGATGGACGGACGCTGAAGAAGAGAAGACTAAAGGAGGCCACAGGGACCGTGTGTCTACCCGGAAGCCTATAGACTCTAAAGGCTTCTGGGCAGGATATGGACGGAACTTAAGCTCAAATATTAGGAAAATCTAACCTGTGTTAGACTAGTGTTGGGAATGAAACCCAGGGCCTTATACATGCTAGACACACACACACTTCCACAGAGCCATACCCCCAAGTGGTGTCCTGCCAGTCTCCAACTGACAAAGCTCTTAGTGAACTAGCTGGATCACCAGGCAAAGCTCTTAAACACTCTGTGCCTGTCACCTATAAGCTGAGAAGAATCAACGTTAACTCCTCAGTTCCCATGAAGAGCAAACACAGAAAAACAAGACAATGTCCAGTGCTAGCCATCATCAGCTGTTACTACTTAGCACAAGAAGGTTGGAGAGGTTCCAGTTATTAAAAACTCAGCTACACCTGGGAGAAATAAGCCAAGACTGGAGAAGATGAGCATGCCTCCAGGGAGCTGGATTCTCCAGATGTAGAATGTCTCTGTCATTTCCAGCTCAATGGCTTCACACCATTTAAAAAAATATTTATTACTTCAGGTTACATCTCCATCACAGTGTCCTCTTTCCGCCCTTCCCAGTCCCGCCCTCCCACCCTCTACCGCCTATCCCTTCCATCCCACTCCTCTGGAGTGGAGTGTCCCTACATAACAGTCCCCTGCTCCAGTTCAGCAGTCATATGAGGGCCAAGAACCTCCTCATATACTGGGGCCCTACAAGGCAGCACCACTAGGGCAAAGTGTCTCATTGATAGGAAACAAAGTCTATATTCCTGTTCCCCTTGGAGAATTGGTTGTAGTATAGTTATCCTGTACTATATGGCTAAAATCCGATTATAAGTAAATAGGTGCCATGTGCATCCCTCTGAGTCTGGGTTAGCTCACTCAGGATGAGCTTCTCTAGTTCCATCCATTTGACTGCAAATTGCAGGATTTTGCTGTTTCTGATGGCTGAGTAGTATTCCATTGTGTAGATGTACAACAGTTTTTTTTTATCCATTCCTTGGTTGAGGGACATCTGGGTTGTTCCATTTTCTAGCTATTACAAATAAGGCTGCTATGAACATAGATGACAAACTTCCCTGTGATTCAGTGAGGAGTCACTTGGATGTATACCCAGAAGTGGTATGGCTGGGTCCTGAGGCAGAGCTATTCCAAGTTTTCTAAGATATGGCCAGACTGACCTCCATAGTGGTTGCACAAGCCTGCACTCCCACCAGCAATGGAGGAGTGTTCCCCTTTCTCCACACCCTCGCCAGCATGTGCTGTCATTTGAGCTCTTGATCTTAGCCATTCTGACAGGTGTGAGATGGAATCTCAGAGTCGTCTTGAGTTGCATTTCTCTGATGATTAAGGATGCTGAGCATTTCTTCAAGTGTCTCTCAGCCATTAGGGATTCCTCCTTTGTGAATTCTCTGTTTAGTTCTGTTCCCCATTTTTTGATTGGATTACTTGGTTTCTTGGCATTTAATTTCTTGAGCTGTTTGTAAATTTTGGATATCAGCCCTCTGTCAGATGTGGGGTTGGGGCTTCACACCATTTTAAATCTGTACTAAAACAATTGGACTTTACTGTGGAGCAAAAGCAATGCGCATTCAAGCCATGCTACTGATTTTGAGTTTTGAATTCTGCCCCACCCCACCCCAAGCTATCAAGGTTCTGTATGAGCCTTGCTTAACAGCCATAGAGCACAGTCAGGTAGACACCCATGAGAGAAGATGACAGTGTATCCCTATGACCACCTATGATGTTCTGCAGGTCACGAGTGTCACTGTGTTTCAATTCAAGATCAGTTAATCAGACTAACACCCCCCCCCACACACACACCATAAATCAAGGCACATGTGTAGAGTGAATGTTGAGAATAATTAACCCCTGTCTGTAGCTGTAGGAGCCCATCACTACAGGTGATCCAACTAGAGGTTAGATGCCAGCTCCCTGTGGAGCAGATACACAAACCTTTTTAAGTCCTAGACACCCAGCACATTCTTCACAGAAACAAGGTATCAGCCAGACTACTTTCCTGACCGCTTTAGCAAACTCTCCACCCAAAACATAAGGGCTACCTTGCATTCACCTCTGGTCTTGATAACATATCAACTGTCACAGAATAGCACCAGCTCCTGGAAACACCCAGCCCTTTGAAAAGTCTTGAGACTACAATAGCAATGAGGGTGTGGTCCCTTTAGAGTCTGACGAGGTAAATCCTCTCTCACTGAGCTGGCAGCCTAAAAGCTGGCTCCCTCCTTTGTTAGGAATTCTGGTCACAAAAAAAAAAAAAAAACCTCCAATAAAAGGCTGCAGGGCATCAATAAAGGATATAATGAATCAAATGAGTCTTGTTCCCCCATTTACATGCAAGGTCTATCAAAGGAGCATACAGCGTGTTCCTGAGACCACACAATGGATTCTTTTGTGTGAGGAGAAGGGAGATATATGAAGCAGAATTAGGAAGCAATTCCAATTAAGAGGGCTGTGTCTAAGGCTCCAAAGATAATGCAGCCTTTGCGAGACGGTTAGCTATTAGGAGTGTCTGGCTGACGAGGTGGTTTTATGGTAATTGAACTGGAGCCGGGTGGAAAGGAACGCAGCAATCCTACCCCTTTGCCCCAGTGTCCTGGACTCCCAACTTCCTCCTGCATGATCTCGGGGATGATGATAACACTTGCCTAAGAGGGTTATGGGAATGACAAGACATAAGGCGCATAGGTGACTCTGGGTGGTGCCGGGCACTTGCTACTCAGTCTACTCAGCTAGAATTGTGACTTCCTCACGCTGGGCTCTGCCCCAGGGCTGGCACTTTGCCTGTGTGCATGTGCCCAAATCACCCAGATGACAAGTGAGTGGGCTCTGGAGTATGTCTGGATATGGATGCCACCTGGTATGTGGTGATGGGGAAGTTGTCCTTTGTCACAAAGGCCTTTCAAAGTCAAGCCCAGGGGGTGAGATGGTTCAGTGGGTAAAGGGATTTGCTGCCAAGCCTGATGACCTGGGTTTGGTCCCCAGGATCTACATGGTGGAAGGAGAGAATTGTGTATACACACACACACACACACACACACACACACACACACACACACACACTCACACACACATACACATACACACACATACACTCACACACACATACACATACACTCACACACATATACATACACACACATACACTCACACACACATACACACACATACACTCACATACACACATACACACAACATACACTCACACACACACATACACATACACTCACACACACATACACTCACACACACATACACTCACACATACACATACACTCACACACATATACACTCACACACACATACACTCACACACATACACACACATACACTCACACACACATATACTCACACACATACACACACATACAATCACACACACATGCACACACATACACACACACACACACACACACACACACACTCACATACACTTACACATTAGACAGATAACCTGGAATGTTAGCTCAGGCCTTTAAGCCCAGCACTCAGGAGGCAGAGGTAGGGCGATCTCTGTGAGTTCAAGGTCAGCCTGGTCTACAAAGTGAGTCCAGGTCAGTCAGGGCTGTTACACAGAGAAACTATGTCTCAAAAAACCTAAAAAAGATAGATAGGTAGATGTAATTTTTTTTTATCACAAGTGAAGCCCAACTTTCTGTACTATAGAAATGAGGCTCCTTTTTTTCCAAATAGGAAGATATGTCATTTAAATTAACTACCACATTTCCTATACCCCTTTCATATTTGTTATCTTTGGGATCAGAATTAATAGATTCCACTTCTATTGAGTCATTTCCTGTATTATATTCTCTGTAGTTTCTTCTAGATTCTCCACTTAACTTTCTTTTATTTTTCATTTTTTCCTTCCTTCTTTCCTTCTTTCTTTCTTTCTTTCTTTCTTTCTTTCTTTCTTTCTTTCTTTTTTCTTTTTTCATTTTCTTTCTTTTTTTTCCGAGACATGATCTCATTATGTAGCCTTGGTTAGCCAGAATCACTATGTAGATCAAGCTGGCTTTCAACTCACAGCGAGTCCAAAATCATCCTGCCTCTGCCTTCCAAGTGCTGGGACTAAAGGTGAATAAAGATGCCTGGCCATCTCTAGTTATCTTAAATAGACTCTACCTTCACCAAACTGGCAAGGAGGCTGCTCTGCATCAGCTCAGATCCACAGGTGGGTCACTATAGTGCCTTGGTATATGTGGGGATTCAGACATCTACAAACACAGGGGGCACAAATTTTCCCTTGCCCCCATCACCTGGATCACCAAAGTGTGGCAGGAAGGTAAGTGTATGAGGGAGTGGGGGGCATCAAGATTAACAGAGAAGAAAACAGCCTATAGAAAGACTGGAAACTCCTGTCAACAAGGGCTACCCACAAAGGACAGAAAGAGCATGCTCAAAAAACAGTGCGCACCATATAAATATGATGTTGTTCTGTTTGGTTCTGGAGACCCCAAAGACCACCCAGGAACCAACTGCGATGTAAATGCATGAGGGTTGTTTATTTAAGCTCAGAGCTTGTACTCTCAATGCTCACCGACCCAGTGGTTCGAGTTGAGATTCCTGAGCCCAGAAAGCACCAGGTTTATATACAGACTTAGACAAAGAAACAGGTTTTCCATCATATGATTGGATGACATTTGGGTAACTAGTCATGTCCATTTCTGATTAGCTCGTTGTTACTGACTAACCAGCTTCAGTCAGTTTGACCACCAGAAAGATTGTTTAGACATTTTGGGTGCTTTCTCAGAGTGAGCTGTCCGGGTATGACAAGGGAACATCCCTGGAATACAAGGTTGGGTATATTTTTTTATTTTTCTGGAACTGGAGGTCAGCTCTGAGTCAAACTGTTAGGACCAAAGTTTACATGAACAAACTTTAGTCAGGCTTCAAGAGCCTGGGAATTTGAGTAGGCCCTAAACTCTGGGTCAACTTACCCCAGAAACTATCACGAACTACCCCCCTGGGTTTGGAAACTCCTTAACTGTTACTAGGAGACTGTCACTAGGAGACCAGGTTCCTTTTTCTTAACATCAAGTTCCTGAACTTTTTGCCAGCACCAATCAATGTAGAGGTAGTGATGCTAACCAATGAAAGCCCTGTTGCTTGATTTTCGGACACACCAGGGTACTGTGTGTCAGAAGTGCTCAACAACCAGTTTCTGTGGGGCACTTGATAATTTACTTTATGCAAATATTTCACCCATAAACAATTGAAAGCTACTACCATCAGTGGACAGCAGGTTGGGAATTTCTGTACATTGTGTACTATTATAAAATCCCCACTAGACATGATAAACACCCACAAAAGCATAGAAAACCAAAACATAGTAAAATATTAATGGCTAGTGTTCGGTACAGAAGTGAAATCATTTTGCGTAATTTGAAAAAAAAAAGATTTTATGTGACTTGGAATACTGTAGTGCTTGGAAGATAGAAAGAAGCCTGCCCCAAAGCAATCTCAATATATTAATGAACCAGCCACAAGGCAGCTCCAATACAAGCCAAACCCAAGCCAGGCTTTGATACACTAATGAGCTAACCTCAAGGTGGCACTGATAGCCCTAAGCTGTGAGCCCCTGACAGTGCAAACTAAAACTCAATGAAAAGGTGCAAAAGGAGGCAGAGGCAGGCAGGATCTCTGTGAGTTCAAGGCCAGCCTGGTCAACAGAGCGAGTTCCAGGACAGCCAGAGCAAAAAAATAAAAAAGGAAAAGGTACAAAACTTGGAACTTTGGATGTGGCTGTTAGGATGGGGCTGTGCTCCCAGACTCAGGTTTGCTAGGATACCTATTTGTGACCATCTCTAACCCACTCCTAATGGAGAATGGTAGGGTTAGAGGGGCCACGTTACTTTAAACATCAAGGTTGGGGAATGCCTTTCCAGTACAGTCTTTAGACAGTGTAGGGAAAGCAGTGTGCAATGAGCTGCCGTGTAAGCAAAGCAAATGTGTGCACACAGTTTTGGGGAGAGCTTTGGCAGCCGGGTCACACTAAGCCCTCAGTCTCCACTCTGCTTGGTCTCAGGAAATGGAAATAATGGAAATGTTCTGAAGCACCAACTAAACCAACTTATTCCCTCAGTAGAGGAAACGGAAGTCCAAAGAATTCAAGAGCCTGCCGCAAGGCTCCCAGGCACTGGTAAGGCCGTGTTAATTGGAAGTGGAATACAACTTGAGCTCTGAAACATACACACACACAAAATCTCTCTCTCTCTCTCTCTCTCTCTCTCTCTCTCATTACCATTGTGTGTGTGTGTTTGAGTATTTTGTCTGCATGTATGTCTGTGCACCATGTGCATGCAGTGCCCACAGAAGCCAGAAGAGGGAGTGAGACCCCTGGACACTGGAGTTACAAATGGCTATGAGCTGTCCTGTGGAGAACTCGAACCCTGGGTCCTGTAGAAAAGCAGGCAGTGATCTGAACCACAGAGCCATCCAGCACCTCCAGATCTGCTGCTCTATCCAGATCGCCTACTGAAAAATCCGCCTTTCTGTCTTTTTTCTTATTTTTTTAATGTCACGCTAAAATCAATGTTATCACATCAGCTTTGGATGGTTTTCTCCCTGGACCTTCACTCATCTTGTCATCAGGATGAATAGGACTCTGAGAGGACACAAACTTCCCCCTTATCACTGTGTGCAACTGTTTGTTTTGTACTGAGTGTGGTACAAGCCAGGCTGAAGAGGGATTTAAGGGGACATCACTCTTGGAGCCTTCACAGCCAGGCTGTACATGAGTTGGGTAGCCGGGTTCCCAAAGACAGGCAGCATTTTCCAGTGCTGGGGTGGGGTGGGGTGACCTTGTTCTCCTTAGCAATTTTACATCATATAAAACAGTGCAGGAGCCGGGAAGATCTCTGTGAGTTCAAGGCCAGCCTGGTCTATAAAGTGAGTCCAGCCAGAGCTCTGTTACACTGAAACCCTGTCTCAGAAAACCACACACACACACACACACACACACAAAGACAGTGCAGAACACATAGAAAGGGCCCTGTGGACAATCTAATTAAGAAACCCTGTTCATATTTCTCCAGAAGCCACTCTTACGAGCATGCTTGCCTGTGCATGGGCTATGACAGACAACTGTCACTCCATTGTGTTCCTACCCACTGCGGTCAGGCATCTGGGCATGACATGACAGGGATTGTCAGTCCCACTATGTTGCTGTTGTTTTATTAATATTTTAAATGTGTTCTTTGACAATTTTATACATGGTTTCAATGTGTCTTGATCATACATACCCACTCCCTCACACACTACCAGCTCCTCCATAGCTTCTCCTACACACACACACACACACACACACACACTTTCACCCCTTCCACTGACTCCAATTAATGCTGCTTGCATGCAATTCACTGGAGCATAGGCAACCTACCAGGAACCACATCTCTCCTGATAAAACGATCCCACTTCATTCTGTAGCCATCTGCTGGGAATAGCTTCTCAGCTAGGGAAGAACACTTGTGAACCCCTCTCTCATGTTTGTTTGGTTTCCCCTCACACGCCTGCTATATATGCTGAAATGGTCCAAAGGCCAAATTCCATGAGGTCTGTTGACAGGCATAGGTATGAATCTGTGGCCCACACAAGTTAGGCTTCCCAGTTCAGGTTTCGGGAGAGAAACCCATGCTGGTTTCGGGAGAGAGCTCTTCAGGAGAGAAAATGTGTGGAAGCAAGCCTTCCAGGAAAGGGAAGTAGCATAACATTGGAAATTACCGTACATCTGAGGTTCTCAACCTTCCTAACACCTCCATCCTTTAATACAGTTCCTCATGTTGTGGTGACCTCCAACCATAAAATTATAATTCTTTGCTCCTGTTATAAAACATAAGTAAACATTTTTTTTGGAGCTAGAGGTTTGCAAAGGGGGTCACAACCCACAGATTGAGAATCACTGCCCTACATCTCATTAGCTGTGAGTGGGTCACTCTAGCTAGCCTGAACTCGAAGCTAGAAATGAGTCTGCCTCTGGATGGGGATGATGGAATCACATTGCAGATGAACAAGTGAGGTGGGAAACATCCTTCTGGCCACATCTTTGGAGAGTGAGATAGCCCAAAGGCATGTCTCTTCATGACCATGTGCCACTAACAAAATGAAGCAGAATTTAGAGTCAGACCCTGTGTCATCTCTCAATACTCTGATGAAGAGCCATCTGGGGCAGATCCCAAAAGCACTACATGCCAGCACCTGTGTCTGTCTCTGAAGTCGTCACCACAGGATGGCAGCTGTAAAATGCTCCCCACTTCCCTGTGTGGTTATGCCACCAGAAAACTCCATAGACAACATGAGGCTCTGCCACCTTTTCAGTGTGTGGGCTACCAGCTAGCTGCCAAAGTTACCAGGGCTCAGACCAGAGCCAGATGTTCTTAGCAGATGTGCAAAGCAAGGCGGTTCCCTTATTACATCTTTTCTTGCTGTCTGATGGATGCCTTTTTTAGTCTAATGGGGAGGTTGAACACCCCTGACAAGGCAATTGTAACCATTTCCTCTATTTTAGAGCACATGAAATAACCAGCTATGATGACGAATGACTTTTCTTCTTAACTAATTGGGTGGCCTTCCGCAGCTGGGCAAGTTGCTTTGAAGACTGAATATGTAATATATATATTTATTCCCTTTTAAGTTCTAAAATTCATTCTGCCATCCTACTTCTTCCCTCTGTTAATATGAGTCTCATTTGGCACACATTAGAAAGCACAGTTCATAAAAGAAATCACCACACATAGCTGCAAGCATATTGTATGAGCCTCTTCTCATCCCATCATTCGGCGTCCACTCCTTCCCTTCCTTTTTCTAACCTGGTACTTCTCCAGTTGTTACTAGGAAACCACCCACTGTGGACCCAGCAGAAGTGAGTGGGAGCCCTGGTATGAACAATAGCCTCCCCCTCCAGAGAGAGCTTCTTGGGAGCACATAAGCAAACCACTTCTAACCATCAACTTAGATATACAATTTCCCTGTCATAAGGATGCTTACAGGGGCAGGGATAACATGAAGAAGTGCTCACATTCCCACTTCTTCTCCCAGACCTACCCACCAAACATTACTGCATGTTTCAAAATAGCTTTACATGTATTTATTTTGTGTGTGTTTGTGTGCCGAGGCACCAGCGTGCGTGTGTGGGTGTCAGAGGACAACTTGTGGGAGTCGAGTCTCTCTTTCCATCCTTCTCACTGGCCTCACAATGTACATTTAAGGCTTCAAAGAGCTTAGATGGAAACCTTTAGAAGGAAAACTTAGGGACAGCCACAAGAGCTGTCATGTATTTCTAAGGAACTGGACCTTCTCCACATAGCATTTTCTGAGCCCCTGGCCTGTGCCAAGCACTATGCTGAAGGAACTCACCAAATCCACACCCAACTCCCAGTGGCAGGCCTGAGTAGGCCTGTGGTATGAAAACCATGCACAGGCCTAAGGAGCCCGAGACCCTTACCTTTAACTTTTTTTCTCAGTCAATACAACCAATCCTTAGGGGAGAAGTGATGCATGTGCTTTGCAGCCTGCTGACTTCTATGCTGTCTCAATCAGAAACCACACCAGATCCTAGGCCCTTACGCTGTAGAATCTATCTTCATGGTAGAGGTCACATGGTCTTTGCAAAAGAGTTTCAGGGTTGTCATGCCTTAAGCTTTATTATGCACATGGGATTGAGATAATTGTTACCAGGAAACTTTTTTTCCCCCAAAACTGTACTGAATGTAAATATGGCTAAAATAGACTGCCCTGTGTCAGACCCTAGAAGTGCTGAACCTAGTTTTCTCTCTTGCCTCATGTGGATCATGTCCCTAGCAGGGACCCTCACATACGCTGAAACTCATGTAGGCATCTTCACTGTGTTTCTTTGCTTAACCCACACAAAGAGGACAGCTTAAAAGATAGATCCCACTGGGCATGGTGGCACACACCTTTAATCCCAGCACTTGGGAGGTAGAGGCAGGCAGATCTCTGAGTTTGAGGTCAGCCTGGTCTACAGAGTAAGTTCCAGGAAAGCCAGGGCTGTTACATAAGAAACCGTGTCTCGAAAAACCTAAAAGAAAAAGAAAAAGAAAAAAAAGATAGATCCATAGAATGACAGAATAGCTTAGTGATAGAGTAGTTGCCAGGCATACATGAGGACGTGGGTTCAATTCCCAGGAGAGTAGAAAAGAAGCAAAGGCCCTGGGAAACACTGTGGAATTGGCCCTGGTGCATGTGAGTTGCCCTAAGGGAGAGAATAGGAGAGCTATTGAGGTGACATGGGAATGTAGGTGATGTCCCTCTCCCACCACCACTACCTGCAGTAGCTGGGAGAGCTAACCCTGGGATCAGGAGAGCAGGAGAGCTAGCTCTGCTCTCTCACTGGCTCTGGCACTCAAGATCAGGCCATGTACCTGGCCTGGGAGATTGTTCTGATGCAGAAGGCATGGGGGAGCCAGCCCCAAGGGAGTAAGAGTGGGAGAGCTGGCCCAGCCCCTCACAGGCTGCATGCAGCACTTGGGAGCGTGGGCCTTGATCCTTGACTGGGCAGCACAGTGGAGCTGGCTCTGGAATGGGTCAGCAGGTCCCAAAAGCAGGAGAGCAGGAGAGCTGCATGCGATCTATGGCAGCATGGGGTGGCCCGGCCTGAGCAGCACTGGAGAGCTCTCCCTGGTGGTGCAGATAAGGGAGAGCCTGACCAGCTCAGCTGCCACCCAGGCCCAGATCCAGGGCTCAGAGTTGGCCAACTCCAAAATTTATATCATCTGTGAAAAAGATATGTGAAAAGGCCAGTCCTACTGATACAAAGCTGCAGGTTCTCCACAACACAGGGTAAGGTTGGAGAATCAGGCTGGGCCAGACCTCAAGGCTAAACAGCAGGAACCACAGCCAAACTCATATCCTCCCTGGAACAGATGGGGACATCTCCCCTCTCCTACAGCCTGTCACAGCCACCTCTAACCCCTCGAGGCCACCACCATAAACAAGCCAGGCATTGCTATTTGTTCACACCACCAGCTCAGTATTCAGGCTGGAGAAAGTACACCCAATGGCTAAGTCCTGGCCACATGTCTGTGCTCAAGTTTCCAGTGGGCAGGAAGAGAGAAACCTGACTCCCTTGCAGATTCCATAATGGGAAGCAGGTCCACCCACAAAGGGATGGTTTGTCAAAAAGCATTTTCATATGGACAGGCAAAAAAAGACAATTATCCATTTCTGCACTTTCAGAAATGGGAAAAATCTTTGCAAGAGTCGCACCGTACTTAAGATTGCTTCCTCTCCCAATTTTTCTGCTACCTCATCAGAATATCACCAGTTTCTTTTCTCTACACTCTTCATACCCCCACTCTGCTTCCATTCTATCCCCCTCCAAGGCAATGCCTAAACAGACACACTTCTGGACCGTGCTCAACTTCTGTGATGACGAGGGAATTTAGAGGCAGAGAAATCCAGGCTGCAGCATCTTCACCAAGACAGAAAGACCTTGTTAGGCTCTGTTTGGGCTGAAAGATGGGAAGCAGAAATTCGCCATGTGCGCTGCCTTCGGGTCTCTGCCCACCTGTGATCATGGCTGAATCTACAAGCGTCATTCCGCCTCATCAGGCTCCTCACAACATCCCGATATTCTGTTCCTTTTCTCTATGATGAACTAGACTGAGCTTCAATTCCTGCTTCTACTAGCTATGCATACATCATAAAAGAGGTAATGGTCATATTCTACTATCGAGGGAAGTGGCCCTGTGGGCAGAGAGTCACAGAGGTGGCTGCTGAGAATAAGTGCAGAGCAAGGAGCCTCTCAGGGCCAGAGAGATGCTACAGTGGGTAAAAGCATTTGCTTCTCGTGCAGAGGACCTGGGTTGAGTTCTCAGCACCCACAAGGTGGCTCACACCTGTCTGTAACTTTGGTTCCAGAGAGTCTAACGCTTTTTTCATCTCCACAGGTATCAGGCATGTACGTGCTGCACTTGCATGCAAAGCAAAATACTCACAGACATAACATTTAAAACTGAGACAGAGCGCTCTTCAAAATCGCATTTCTCCTTTTCCTGCTTCTGTGTAGTCCTGACTGGCCTAGAACTCACTCTGTAGACCAGACTGGCCTCAGACTCACAGAGATCGGTCTGCTTCTGCCTCCCAAGTGCTGGGATTAAAGGCATGTACCACCACTGCCCGGCCAGCATTGGCACTTTTCAATGTCTCTCTATCAAGGTTTTAACAAAAACACTATCAACTCAAAAGAAAATTGATGAGCCAGGTATGGTGGCATGCAACTGTAAACCCAGTTCTTGGGAAGCCAAAGGAAGAGGATTGCAAATCTCGGGTCAGCCTAGGCTACATAGCAGGGCCCTGTTTATTATAAAAAGAAACATCAGCTTTGTGAGATGCATCAGTGGATAAAAGCTGTTACACACTGGCTTGAGTTTGATCCCTGGGACCCACAGTGGAAACAGAATCAATGTCCAAAAGTTGTCCTCTGTTGTCCACACATGAACAATGGCACACACATGCACACTAATAAATAAAACAAAATTTAAATGTTGAAAAGCCACCAATTTGAAAGAATATGTTCTATCCACCCTACCTGCCTCCACTGTAGTTTTTTCTGGGTTCCTGCCTTTGTGTCTCTCTGGACGTTTTATGTTTCAGTCTTACCACCTCTCTCTATGTGTTGGGTGACTTTCCTCAGCAGTCTGCCAAAACTTCTCCTCTGAAGACTTATTATTTTTGGTCCAACTTTTTGATGTGCAAAGTAGACAGCTTGGACTAGGGATGTAGCTCAGCTGGTAGAGTTCTTGCCTAGCATGACAAAACTCTGGGTTCTAATCCTAGCTGTATATAAACTGGGCATGAGAACACATGCCTATAATCCTAGCATTCAGGAGGTGGACACAGAAGGATCAGATATTCAAGGTCATCCTCAGCTACACACAGTGAGTTTGAGGTCAGCCTAGGCTGCATGAATCTCTGTCTCAAACTAAATACACAGTTTGATTAGTATTGACATATGTGTCATATCTATGTTGTACTCTACCTAGAAATTTATCACAAGAATAATGTGATGGTTTGAAGGAGAATAATCCCCAGTTAATGTGAGTGCTCGATCCACGGTTGGTGGAACTGTTTGGGAAGGATTAGTAGGTGTGGCCTTGTTGAAGAAGGTGTGTTACTGGGGGCTGAGCTTCGAAGTTTAAAAAGCCCATTCCATTCTCAGTTTCTTTTCTCTCTCTGCTTCATGGTTGTTGTCTCAACATGGGAGTTCTCAGCTACTGCTCCAGCACTGTGTCTTTCTGCCTGCTGCAATACTCCCTGCCATAATGGTCACGGACCATTATGTCTGGAACTGTAAGCAAGTCTTCAATAAACTCTTTGTCCTATAAGTTGCCTGGATCATTGTGTCTCTTCACAGCAATAAAAACATGTAGTGACTTAAAATTACACGTATTTATCATCCCATGGAGTGTTTGGGACAGGACTTCAGGAGCAGCTTCTCCTAGTCTCAAAAGGCTTCAGTCAACTCATCTAATGTCGTGTAGTCTCATCTAGTGGACTTATTGGAGATATTATGCTCCAAGCTTATTCAAGCTGTTGGCAGAACATATCTCCTTATGAATGAAAGATTAATGGCCTCAACTTCTTTTTCAATTTTTATTTATCCATTTATTTATTTATTTATTTATTTATTTATTTATTTATTATTTATTTATTTATTTATTGTGTGTGTGTGTGTGTGTGTGTGTGTGTGTGTGTGTGTGCCACATGTGTATGCCCATAGAAGTCAGAAGTAGCTATAAGACCAACAGTCCTGGGAATAGGACCCAGGCTCTCTGGAAAAGCAGCAAGTGCTTCCTAACCACTGATTCCTTCACCTCCAAATTCCCTCGTCGTCACAGAATGAGCACGGTCCAGAAGTGTGTCTGTTTAGGCATTGCCTTGGAGGGGGATAGAATGGAAGCAGAGTGGGGTATGAAGAGTGTAGAGAAAAGAAACTGGTGATATTCTGATGAGGTAGCAGAAAAATTGGGAGAGGAAGCAATCTTAAGTACGGTGCGACTCTTGCAAAGATTTTTCCCATTTCTGAAAGTGCAGAAATGGATAATTGTCTTTTTTTTGCCTTTGAAAAAAAAAAGCTCTGTGGCCCCAATTTTTGATAGTTATTATCTGGCCACTTTCAGATCCTAAAGTCCATCCATAATTCCTTTTCATCCAGGATTCTCCAGTATAGCCATTTTATCAATCACACAAAGTCCCAAAATTCAGTCTGCAAAGATGGAGTTAGAAATAATATGAACAGGAGTAACAGCCAGTCACTTTTACTACATTGGTTAGATTTGGGTCACAGTTCCTACCTGTGTATTCAAAGAAGATTACACAAAGGGTAGATACCAGGAGATAGAAATCACTAGCATTACCTTCTCTGCCACATGTACACATTCATAAATCATAACTACAATAAACAGTAAGATTTCATCATCCCAAGGTTGTTGCGAATTGTGTTCTTTACAACTGATCCCCTTGACACACACACACACACCATTCTTAGACAGCTGCTAATCCATTTTTTTTTATCACTGTAAATTAGTTTGCATTCTCCAGAATGAACTCATGTTCTCCTGTCTGGCTTCTGCCCTTCAGCATGATTATTCTGAGATTCAGGAGTGCTGTTGCGCATGTCCATATTCCATTCCTTCCCATTGCTGGGCAGCCTTCCACTGTGTGATCTATCACAGCTGTTCATCCCCTTGTCGGGTGATGGGCTGCTGACTTGTTTCCAGTTTCTGCAGATTACAAATAAAGCTGCTGTGAACACGGATGTGCAAGTTTTCATATGGACATATGTTTTCACTTCTCTTGAGTAAATGCCTAGGAATGGAATGATTGGTATGTATTTTTAATTTTTTTAAGAACAAATGGCTAGAGTCCTTGTATTATTTCTATATTCATGCATGTGCAATGGGATATGGGATTCTGTTTCTTGCCAGCATTGGTATGTCCAATGTCTGTAACTTTAACTAAGCAAATAGTTGTGAAGCAACATGCCAGTATTTCATTTGCACTTTTAACATGACTAATGATATTAACAAGTTTGTTTTTGTTTTTGTCGGTCTCTGTTGACCCTTCATCAGTCTTCTTTTGTGAAATTTCTGGTCTTGTGTGTGTGTGTGTGTGTGTGTGTGTGTGTGTGTGTGTGTGTGTGTGTGTGCTTAGCCTGGAATTTATTTTAGTGAATTGTAAGACTCCTTTATATGGATATTAGGTACAGGCATTTTACTTGTGCTATGTTTTAGTTGCCAATGCTGGGCTATACAAGATGTTTATTTTTATTCCTATATATTTATTGTGTATATGTATATGTGTGATATGTGTGTATGTGTGCATCAGTATGTATGTGTGATGTGTGTGTATGTATGCATGTATATGTATGTGGTATGTGATGTGTATGCATTAAGTATGTAAGATGTGTGCATAATCTGTGTGTATGTGTACATGTGTATATATGTGGTATGTTTGATGTGTGTATCTGCACATGTATATATATGTGTGATTGTGTTTATGTGTGTGTGTGTATTCATACCACAGCACATGTGTATGTTTGATGTGTGTATCTGCACATGTATATATATGTGTGATTGTGTGTATGTGTGTGTGTGTATTCATACCACAGCACATGTGTGGAGGTCGCAGGGTTTTGCTTTTTTTTTTTTTTTGTGGAACTAGTCCTCTCCTTCCACTCTTACATAGGTTCTGAGGATAAAACTTGGATTTTCAGGCCTGCATGGCAAAGGCTTTTACCTACTAATCCATTTCACCTACCCTGGCTTCTCTGCTTTCTGGTACATATAGTCCAGGCTGGACTTGGTTTGTTTTCAAAGTGTAAGCATATATTTCATGTAATTCTGATAATAACTTTTGATATCAACAGGAAACTTTCAAAATCCTTATCTTGAGGAAGTTGCTAAATGGGAACATTTAATAGTCTTACATGGAAAAGGGAGGGACTCACTAGGTCACAGTCCTCCTTGAGGATGTATATAGTCTGTTTAGTGGTTGCTGGGGAAGGGAGAGACATTTCTTCAGTAGTGTAGCCATTTAACCACTCACAAATTGTCCATACTTTTGTAAACAAACCTTCTCTCATATTTCTATAAGTAACTAATTAAATTCACTGGTACATACACAGAGATTATTGAATGGGCTGAGTTCATGCTCAGTTGATACAGTACTTGGCTAGTATGTTTGAGGCTCTGAGTTCCATAATCAGGGTAAAAAACAAACAAACAGTTGTCAATCTGGGCGTGGTGGCACAAACCTTTAATCCCAGCACTCTCAAGACAGATACAGGCAGATCTCTGTGAGTTCAAGGCCAGCCTGTCTACAGAGTGAGTTCCAGGACAGCCAAGACCACATAGTGACCCTCTTTCTCTCTCTTTCTATCTCTTTCTCAATCCCTCTGCAGAAGTGTTGAGGCCTAGCCGCACAAACGACATGAACAACAGAGCGCATCTGGAAAGTGTACACTGCTTTCTTCACTCTTCACTCTGTTGTGTTGTTTCTTCTATGCTGTATAAATTCTCCTAATTGAGCCCTTCCTTTCCTAGAAAAAGTAGATATCTGGTGGCCTGTAAGTACTAATGAATTATTGATCAATAAATTTTCAGGCAGGAAGAGCTGTCCATTTAAATAATTAGATGCTGTTCAGCAAAATTTCACAAGAACCAGACAGTCTATGGTTAGAGGGAAAGAAAATGAATGAGTTCACTGAAAATCAAACTGATGTTTTACACTATTAGTATGCAATTGTTTAGAACTGTATCTGTGGACGTAGAAATAACAACCCGAACTTGGTAAGAAAAGTCATGTGGGAGAAGCACCCACCATGCACAGACACACTTCTATTTGTAGGGTTGTAAGTGTGTACACTCGAGGCCACCCGAGTGTCTGTGGAACTGCTAACAGGGTTATGTGCTGAAGATCTTGCACTGTCTGCATTTGAGGATTATTCTTGAGATGATAATAAAAAGATTTAAAAAACTGCTCTGTACTCATTGGCACAGTTTCTGTAGCCCTGGCAAGGGAGTAAGTAAAAACAAATGAACAAACAAATCTTCCAACAATATAACCGTAAGGACAGAAATTCTACACTTGTTGATTTGTCCCCGAACATAAGTTACTACGAAACTGTCTTTTCAGTGTTCAGCACTGGGAAATGGGTTTTTAAACAAAACAATGACAAAACATTCTTTAAGCCTAAGATAAATGGCTTCTAGCAACTCAATGACTAGTACTCAAAAGGCATAGGTAATTCTTTCCAAACCAAGAAGTGGTTGTTTTTCACAATCAAAGGGAAAAGTGAACCAGCTTTGACAGATAAACACACACACACACACACACACACAAACACACACACACACACACACACACACACAAATACCACTTAAAACAAGAGCTTTCCAGATGGACACTAAATTATTTAGAAATTCTAAACCCAAATGTGGCTTCACTATGTTCAAAACCCATCCAAGGATGACCTGAGGATGCGGCAGAAGTACGAGGCTGAGACACAGTGAGAAAAATGCATTGGTACATGTTTTCACTCTGGGAACAAAGCAGGGTCACGGGGTAAGTGGTGGGGGACTAAGCAGGACCACCATCCGTGAGATAAGCATTGTGACCAGGGGTGTCCTGGATTAAGCCAGGAGGGACGCCAACCCAAATCAATTGGAATTCAGATGACAACAACTGGGAACGTGACTCTTTGTAAGACGGTTCCATGGACAAGTCTGCTATGAAGGACACAGGTCAATGGTGATGAGGTTATAACGACAGATGTCGTGGAGTGACAGCCATGCTAGGCTAGCTCTTCTTCACACAGTACCTCACTCACAGTCCACAAGTGTCCTTAAAAACAGAACTCACATTTCAGGCGACAAGAGCAGGGTTGCATGCCACACCCAGAGTCACACTGCTAAAAATGAGCAGAACCAGAATTCAACTCCAGATCCATTTTACCACAGAGTCTTTGGCATATGTTAAGCATGGAGATGCATAATAATTAAGAGGACCGCAAAACAGGTAAAAGCAGGGCTCAATGGAGGAGGGTCAAGGTTCCAGGCTGCATGGAGACTAAGAAAGAGACCCTTGGTACAGGGCAAGTGCAGGATATAAGAAAGGCATTAACTGGTAGAGTGAGCCCCCAGCAAGAGACACAGAATCCCATCACCAAGGAAGCTGAAGTGGGGTGGGGGCGGAACAGGCAAGCATTCAGCAGGAATCCAGGCAGTGTCAGGCATTGGTTGAAGTCTTTACTTTCCTCTTGGTACCTGTTTCCTAGGATAAATTTTACTTTGCTCATTTTTAAGACAGGTTGAGTTTCTGTGTCCTGCCTCCACATAGGAGCTACAATCTGCTCACATCAGCTCTCCTGAGCATATGGTTAAATGTCTAGAAATTCAGAGTTGTTAGATCATTGGCCATGGTGGGAGCATTTACACCATGGGAAGAGGCCAACATTCCAAGTCAGGGTCTCTTCCTCCTTCCCTGCAGCTCACCACACCACTGTCTGTCTCTCCTACTACCCACCATTCCTAAGGTGATGTTAGCATTTCCTTATTTTAGCACTTTTTTTTTTTTTTTTTTTTTTTTTTTTGGTTTTTCGAGACAGGGTTTCTCTGTGTATCCTTGGCTGTCCTGGACTCGCTTTGTAGACCAGGCTGGCCTCGAACTCACAGAGATCCGCCTGCCTCTGCCTCCCGAGTGCTGGGATTAAAGGCGTGCGCCACCACCGCCCGGCTATTTTAGCACTTTTTAGTAAGGTAGAAGCCAAAGGTACTCAAGGTCAACGGCTCTTCTAGTCTTGTCAAGGAAGTTACTGACCTAAAAAATCTTGACATTTCTTTAAGAGATCTTGAGAAAAGGAAGGAAAATGATGATATCAAAGAGAACTCAAGAAAGATTCTAAAGAAGAGATTTCCTACAAACCAGGAAGGGGAAGGGTCTGTGGATCCTATTTGAAACAGAATGGTCCATACCAAGATCCCTAAAAAACAAACAAACAAACACCTAACCCTGGGAAGGCACATTTCTCAATAAAAGGCTTAGAGTAATTTTACAAAACCCAACTAAACATCCAGGCACTCAAGACTATAGTTGAGCACACTTGGTTTCAGGCCAAAAGCCAGGAAATCCTGTTTGCCAGAAAGGACACATCAGCATGCCTTTCCCACAGGAGCAGTGTACCCAGCTATCCGGACAGCCACCTGTCACCTCTGTACCCAGCCATCCGTACAGCCACCTGTCACCTCGTCACTTTGGTTTCCTACGTGTTAGAATTTGGATCTGGTTGGGGGTGGGGGCACATGCCTTTCATCCCAGCACTCAGGAGGCAGATGCAGGCGGATCTCTGTGAGTTCAAGGCTAGCCTGGTCTACAGAGTGAGTCAAGGACAGCCAAGTGTATACAGAGAAACCCTGTCTCAAAAAACAAAAAAAAAAAAAGGATTTGGATCTGGAATGTTCTCAAAGTCTCAGGTGAAAAGCTTGATCACCCATCAATGTTGATTTGATGGTGACAGAAACATTAGGAAGTAGAGCGTAGTGGAACGATATTACGTTATTGTGCAGCATACCATTGAAGGAGATGTTGGGACCCTGTCCCTCTCTGTGTCCTGGCTCCCTTGAGGTAGACAGTCTTCCTCCATCACACATGATGCTCTGCCTTGCCACAGACCAAAATCAGTAGGGCCCACCAACCAAGGGCTGAAATGTCTGATATCATGATAAAAATAAACCTCTCCCCCTTTTGATTTTTCCAGTATTTTGTCAGCAGAAAGTTGACCAATATACTATCATTCCTTTGAAGATAAGGAGACTACATCACATGAGATCACTGTCTCCCACACAAGCAAAAATCTCTTGTGGTTACTGTACAGCATGGCTTCGGGGGACAGGTCATATTTCCAGAGCCATTGCTTTAAGGTGCTCTTGTCCAAAGCCATAGTCACCTCTAGGGTATCTGGTTTTCCTGATCTGTACGCAGGATACCAGCAAGGAGTCCTAACAAAAGTTACTTACCTACTAGCACAGCTGACACACTCCAGGCACTGAGCATCCAAGGCGAACAGAGCAAGTCAACCCAGTGGGAAATTCTCATGCAGAAAGTAATGGGTTTTGGGGCTGGAGAGATGGCTCAGTAGTTAAGAGAATTGATTATTCTTCCAAAGGACCTGGGTTCAAATCCCAGCACCCATATGGCAGCTCACAGCTGTCTGTAATTGCCACTTATGGTGGTGTACGCCTTTAATCCCAGCACTCGGGAGACAGAGGCAAGTGGATCTCTGAGTTCAAGGCTAGCCTGGTCTAAAAAAGTGAGTCCAGGACAGCCAGGGATACATAGAGAAACTCTATTTCAACAAACAAACAACAAAAAGAGACTGGATCCTCTTCCAGAGGACCCTAGTTAAATTCCCAGTACCCACATGGCAGCTCACAACTGTCTGTAATTCCTGTTCCAGGGGATCTGACACCCTAATAAAGATACATGCTGGCAAAACCAATTTACATAAAAAATAAAAATTAAAAAAAAATTTAATGCCCAAGACATGCCCTATAAGCAGACTCATGGAGGACATGCTGGTGACTAATGCAATTCTTGCATTTTGGTTCCTCAGCATTCCATCAACTGCTAGGTCAATATCCACAAAAATTAAAGGGCAAAAGTCCCTTTACCCTCTCTGTGCCTCAGGTTCCAACTGCAGCAAAAGTGTTCTCACACCACTGGTGAGGGTGAGCCACTCAATATTTGCAGAGCAGGTGGAAGATGAAAAACAGTCAACAGCATGGCCATGAGATGGCGGCTTGCTCCTGGGGCACTTGGCAATCAAAAACTGTTTGCAAAGAATTATCTGTCCACTCCTAGTGCAAACAATCTCAGCATTAATGGAGATTCTAATCCCAAACAATTCGGTCATTTAATTTTTCTTTTCAAGACGTGGCATTGTGAGGGTTGTTCTTTTAAAACATTAATGAGAATCTGAACTTGAGAACATTTACACATCACATAAAATATTTTTAGGAAAATCATTTTAGTTGTAGGAGTAACACAATGTAGACTCATTATTGAGAAATCACACAATATATGTGGGGTTTTCAATTAATTTTCTTTTCTTTTCTTTTTTGAAACAGAGTCTCACTCTGCAGTTCCAGCTGGCCTGAAATTCACTGTGTGACCAGGCTGGACTTGAACTCACAGAGATCCATCTGCCTCTGCCTTCCAAGTGCATTAAAGAGGTGCACCATCATCATGCCTCGTTTAATTAATTTTATATGTAGGGGCTCTTCCTATTTAGCTCAGGCTAGCCTCAAACTTGCAATCCTCCTGCTTCAGCTTTGCTTGTGTTAGGGTTGCAGATGCATGTCACCAACCCCAGTTTCAAACAATACAACTGAAGTGCAAGTTGTCCTGGCTCTTGTCTCACCTCTATCCCTCCTGGGAGATAATAGGGTCACAACTCCGGTGCTTCCTTTCTTCCTGTTGACTCTACATAGATAACCCATAGTCTGAGGGTCTTTATTTTCTAGTAAGATCAGTGTACTGTAGATTCTGTTTCTTTAAACAGTACGAGTTAACAGAGAGCCCTTCAGAAAGCTTCTCATCAGGAAATGTTAATCATTTCCATATTACTGACAAGTTAGTGGGACCAAGAATGTGTCACTTTCCCCCTAAGAAACAGGAGACATTTTTGAGGGACGAGGGACCTGATCCAGCTCCAGTAGCTTCACTCTGTAAAAAGTCTTGGAGTCTTTGCACAAGCTCCAGCAGCCCCAGAAGCCGCTGTGACCGAGTTCAAGGGAGCTGGCAATTCACAGTGATCTGGCTCACCAGAAAATACAAAATAATCCATCAGCTACGCAGACACCGAGGCCTGCTCTAGGATACCCTTTCCACCTCCCTGGAGCTTTGATCCTGTACACAGGCTGGCCTCTAGTCATGTGGCAAAGGTTACTGTCTTCCGGCCCTCCTCTCTGTGCTTGGAAACAAATGGACAATGAACAGAAAGTCCTTGGTGACACTTCATTTGTTTATACCTGATCTGTGGGGTCTAACGAGACAGTCTTTTCAAACCATCTCTTGTGCCAGATCCTTCTCCCTTCCCCCCTCAGAACCGAAACCCTGGAATTCCCCCTAGAAACCAGTCCATCTGGAATATTCTGCTGACAGAAGAAGTCAGTAATTGATGCCAGGTGGAAAGAACCGTGGAGAGAGCAGCACACCCTCTCCAATCGCTTCACTCCCACAGTCGTCCTCACAGCATTTGATTCAGCCAGGCCTTGCCTCCTGAGACTGTGAGGCCTCAGCCCAGAGGACAGCGCCCAGTAAATGTGTGCCAGGTTCACTGAATGAAGCGACGGTGGTCTTTGGAAGTCATTTGAAAATAGTGATAATCTCAGTGTTGTCCCAATGTAGCAGGTCAGGTGGAATGTTATTTGATCAACTACCTGGCTTCAAGGAAAAAAATTGGGGTTCTTGTTCCCTAAAGGATAAATGGGGTGCAGTTTTCACAGGGAAGTGTCAGGGAGGCTTTGGGGCTTGTTTTTGTTTGTTTGGTTGGTTTTGTTTTGTTTTTTAGGTTTTTCAAGACAGGGTTTCTCTGTGTATCCTCGACTGTCCTGGACTCACTTTGTAGACCAGGCTGGCCTCGAACTCACACAGATTCACCTGCCTCTGCCTCCCGAGAGCTGGGATTAGAGGCGTGCGCCACCACGCCCAGCTGGAGGTTGTTTTGTGGGTGCCGTTGACTAGGTTACTTCATCTCTTGGTTTTTGGTTCCTCGTCAGTAAAATCAGGAGCATAGTATTTACTTTGGAGGATCGTGAACGCCAATAAGAAGAGGTGAAGTTCATGGCACAAAGGTGGCGCATAGGAAATATTCTGCACATGCTACTTACTGTTAGGATCAGGGTGTGCACATGCAGAAACGCAACCAGAATGAAATAGATGCCTTGGAAGGGAAGAAACAGATGAGTGGCTTGGCCACACCAAGTGTGTTTGACTGAGTGTGGTACTATTTCCTGTGTACTGGCCAGATGTATGCAGTTCCAAGTTGGAACTGTTCCTGGGAGACGTCCTGAAGCCTGGCCCTTCCTTAGCATTCTCAGACTTACAGGATGCTCTGCTTTGTGTATCCCATGGAGGAGGAACTGGGAGGCTTAAGTTGCCTGGTCTGTTGAATGGCTAGGACCATCTTCCTTTCCATTAAACCACTCCATATCTTAGTTACTTTTCTATTGCCATGACAAAACACCACTACCAAGTCAACTTATAAGAGAAAGCATTTAATTTGGGGATCATGGTTTCAGAGAGTGAGTCCATGACCATTACAGCGGGGAGCATGGCAGGCAGGGATGGTACTAGAACAGTAGCTGAGAGCTTAAGTTTGATTCATAAGCAAGAGGCAGAGAGAGAGAGAGAGAGAGAGAGAGAGAGAGAGAGAGAGAGCACATTAACTGGGAATGGCCTGGGCTTTTGAAACCTTAAAGCCCACCCCCAATGACACACCTCTTCTAGCAAGGCCACACCTCCTAAGCCTTCCCAAACCATTCCACCAACTAGGGACCAAGCATGCAAATATCTGAGCCTATGGGGGCACTTCTCATTCAAACCACCACACTCGCCAATCAACAAAGGGCCAGTGAGCACTGCTTACTTATGTAATAATGCCTGTTGTGAAAACATTGTTTTATGTACCATAAACAAACCACCTAGGGCTGGATTCAACTTATATCCATTCTTCCAATGTAATTATGAGAATATTTAGCAACACAAAGGATTTATAAAAATATTAAGAGAAACAAGACAGACAGTAAAATTTGCTCAAGACCAACACTTAAATGTCTCTGTAAGATACAGTAAATAAATACAACAAAGTATGGATGACATTTTTGAATAATATCATTTCTGAAAAAAAGTTAAAATAACTAAAACTGATTTGGGTGAGGTGAGAATTTCACTTTTACTTCCACAGACATTTATTGCTTTGAAGTTTATAACACATATTGCTTTTTTATTGAGACTGCCTAAGTCAATGCTATCCCAATAATGTAATTATGTAAATATATGATAAAACTTGGGGAAGGTTCTAGAAAAAAAAAAGTGTATGTCAGGCTGGTGAAATTATAGGAAAATTCCTTATTTGAATTATTGACAAATGCACAGTCGTTGTGATTTTTCCCCCACAGGTTGCTCACACAGAGAGGGTGGAGATTGATAAAACAATCCAGGTCAGGTAGATTTCAAAAGGCATTTGCGCATCTGTTGGGGTGTGGACAAACCTCCCCAAGCATTAGAATCTTAATTTCCAACACAACAGCGTCTAGAAACTCCGTCTTTAAATGGTGACTCTGCTCCCATTGATGGGCTAATGGTCTTGCTTTGGGAGTAGGTGAGTTATCACCAGAGTGGGCTTATAACACAGGAGCCTGACCCCTCTCTAGGGAGAATGTGCTCAGTCGCTGCTCTCCATCTGTCTTCATCTTTCCTTCTGAGTGGATAGTGCAGTTAACAGGGTAACGCCAGCTGTTGACACTTTGGTATTGGACTCCTCATCTTCCACTGTGAGAAATACATGGCTTTTGTTTTCTTCCATTTTTTTTTCTTTTAATAACTACCCATTCTGTGGCATTTTGTTACAGTAAAACAGGCTAGATGGTAACATGAATTTTGCTGACTGTGACATAATACCAGGGAGCTTCTACTGACACCAAAGTGTGGCAGAGACTGTCTGGGAGGGCTGAAACCAAATGATTTTAGTTAAATTTGGTGGAAGGGCTGTCTTTCCAGCTTTACTTTTTTTTTTAAACCTACAACACTAACATCTGGAGTCATAGAGTCAAAAAAAAAAAAAAAACCCACACTGGATGACCAATTCTCCCCATCTCTGAGAATGGGACACACTGCCGCACATGGCATCCCGTGCCCTAGTCACATGCTGTCACTGATAGGCAAGGGGCTGACGACTGCTCACTGTCCTGCTCCCCTGTGCTATGTTTTCCAAGTGGGAGGACATTATCTGCATCATCAACCTCTGGGCTACACAAATCCAGCCATGCAAAGAAGCTCAAGAGAAAGGGATCAGGACAGAAAGTTCTGAAGTTGAACATAGAAGTCAGTGGGTGCAGGTGCTTTCAGTCAGCCTGAAGACCCAAGTTCCATCCCTGGCACCCACATCGTGGAAGAAAAACACCAACTCCAGCAAGCTGTCCTCTAACCTACACCCCCCCCACACCCACACATAAACACACACACACACACACACACACACACACACACACACACACACACAAACACACAGGCACATAAACACACAGTAAATTAATATTTAAAAATTCAAAGTTAGGCACAGAATAATGCACAAATAACACACACACATACACATACAAACACATAGTAAATAATTTTAAAAATTCAAAGTTAGGCACAGAATATGCACATAACACACACACAGAGACATCACTTGTCTTACTGAAAATTAAAATTACTGACCTGCTCAAAACTGTGTAGCTCTTGAAGTGAAAGATCCATGGATCCGTGGTTGTGACCCTGAAACCCATTTTCAGCTGGCGTTTAACATTCCTTCAATGCATTTGCACTTGGGCAGAGTTTGGGTCCTTTGGGACAAAGGATTCGTACAAAGCTGGGGAGTATTTAATTTGTGTTGGGGGAGGAGAAAAGTTTTCTGAGACTTTCAATGCTGCAAGCAGACTCCACTACAGAATGAAAACAGGCGTAAGTCAGCCCTGGTGTGCACAACACAGCCTTTAAGCAGTTGGGTGTGCACCCCCCTACACACACACCTGAGCAATATATCACCTGAACCACAGTAGCCTGTAATGTATGGCTCTAATATATTACCAACAGGAAACTGTCCCAGTAATTTACTGGAGTCCACATCATTGGCATTAGGAAGAACCATTCATCAAAGCTATGGGCTTGGTTTCTGAAAACCATTAGGCAAATCCCAAGCTCTATGGTTAATGTATTCACCTTGGACCACAGTCTAGAAGGAATAAAAAGATCCCATTGCCTTTTCTTTAAAGCTGCCTTCCCATTAGTAAAGAGTGTGTGTGTGTGTGTGTGTGTGTGTGTGTGTGTGTGTGTGTGTGTGTATAAGTGACCTGGACATTTTAAACTGTGCATTGGGCTGAATGGCTGTTGAAAGGACTCTTCATCAGCTTTCTCTGGAGGGAGAAAGGTCAGTCCCCAAGTTAGACACTCCAGGGAGGGGCCTGTTTCGGCTTCCTACTTAGTCACCAACCATAAGAAACAAAACATAAGGCTGGAAGTCATTTACTTTCAAAACCAGTTTCACTCACTTGTTGAAGGGACAGTGGATGGATATAAAGTTGTAGAAAATCAAGCCCGGAGGAAAGAGCAGAATGGGGCTTGTGGGTACCAGATTAAGAAATAATAGCAGAAGCAGGGACTGTTGGAAAGAAGAAAGGGGACTGTCCATAGTGGGAACATGAGCACAGGAGAGGCCCATGCAGGAGAGGTACAAATTAGAACAAAAGACATGAAAATACTATAAGGAACCCACTACTTTGTATGCTAACTTAAAATAATGATGATACACAACAGTAATAAGAGATAGCTCGGTTGATGAAGTCTTGCCCCACAAACATGAAGACTAGAAGAGTTCAGAAGCCAAGGACCCACAAAAAAGAGGGCAGACATGGCAGCCCACATGTAATCCCAGCTCATGGAAGGTGGAGGCAGAGGGTCCCTGGCACAAACTGGTTAGCTAGGCCAGCTGAATAGATGAGCTCTGGGCTCAGCGGATGACCTTGCCTCAATGTATGTGGTAGGGAAGGCTCAAAGAAGACATCAGCCATCAACCTCAGGCCACCACACTCATACATGTGAACCACACACAAGCGAACATACTTGTATATACACATATGTGCACAAAGATTTTTTTTTTAAAGATCTAGAAGTGTTGTATTTCTTCCTGTGAACCTTGTCTCCTTTTGAGTACTTGGTGCTTAGAAATAAAAATATCAGTCTGAGGCTAGGGAGGTGGCTCTGTAGGTACAGTGCCTCTGGTGCAAGCATGTGGAACTGAGTTTGAATCCTCAGAACACAAGTAAAAAATCCAGGCATGGCAGTTCATGCCTGTAAACCCCAGAACCAGTGGGGTAGAGATAGGTGGAACCCTGAAACTCCTTGGCTTAGCCAACCTAGCTGATTCAGTGACAGACCTTTTCTCAAAAAATAAAAGGTGGAGAGGGATCAAGGGAAGATACCTAACACTGACCTTGGTTTTGCAATGCATATATGTAATACACACACAGCTGTATACACCCACACTAACAAACATGCATGCATGCATGTGTACACACACACACACACACACACACACACACACACACACACACCATTTACTTGCTTTAAATGGAGTGCAACCTGGCAGAACTACTGGTGCTGACAAGGAGAAAGGGCCCATGAGAAACCGAAATGCTAGATAGAACTCATCTCTTCATTCTTTTCTCTCAAAGGCTCCAGTCAGTCCTGCTATAATGTAGCAATGCTGACATTTGTTTGCAATTTGAAGTATACTCTAATAAAAACTGGTCACCCAAAATGAAAGAGCAGTTCAGACACTGCCTTCTGGGTTTGCTCAGAGAATGGTTTCCGGAGCTGGAGAAGACACAGTGCCTCTGGAGTTCTAGGGCAGCACTGGCTGGCCTAGCGGAGGCTGTGGCACAGCACAGCCTGCCTGAGCCTTCAGAGACCACCAAGTCCCCTCCCAAAGACAGAAGCTGGCAATGTGAACGAAAAGTGAAATGACTGCAGACCGAATGGCGTTTTAAATTATAGGTAACGAAGCTGGATATATGAACAGGCATTAGTCCAATGAAAACACGAGCAAAATAGCAGCTGTGAAACACTGTGCAGGTTTTATGTTAATTGCCGCTTTCTTAACAGCACACGGTAGCCCAAGAGCTTGGTCCTGCCGCATCTCCTTCCTCCTCTCCCGCAAGCAAACCCTACAGATCAACTTACCAGTTTGCATCCTTCTGGAACAGATGTCCCACCTGACCTCAGACCGCTCCCTTCAACAGCGGACAGTCACTGCTCTGAACCAGTTACCCTGTCATTTTCTAAGGAAATCTACTCCAGGAACAGGCTACTAACAGGGTGTTTTAGAACTTAACACGTCATTAGAGAAAAACCAAACCAAACCCTAGAAGTGACCTCATGAAGTGATGGGGGATGTTTCAAAGGAGACTCTGTTAAAGTAGCAGGATGTCTACAGCCCACACGTGACTCTTCTATTGTGGGAAAGTGGTCATATTAGCTCTCACTTCTAAGCTTCCTACATGCCTTTAGGATCATTGGGAAACATCTCTGTCCCACACAGAGCCACGTGTTAACACACCATCTATTATTCTTGAAGACATTCCATTGTAATCTTTTATTTTCACAATAATTACATTCTCTATGTTCTAGGCTGCTTTGGAAAATATTTTATTTGATCATTTACTTTGATCTAAATGCAGGTTAGAAGCAGAAAACATCCACTTCAGATATGAGAGGAGAGATATTAAATATGGTTTTAAAGTATATTGTAAAAGAATTGTTTCTTTTTGTTCTTTGTGTGTTTTACCTGTGTATATATAAGTTTACCACGTATGTGTCTGGTGCCCACAGAATCCAAAAAAAGGATATCAGATCCCATGGGACTAGTCACAGGTGGTTGTGAGCCACCATGTAGAAGCTGAGAACAGAACTCAGGTCCTTTACAAGAGCATTAAGCTCTCTTAACTACTGAGCCATTGCTCCAGTCCCTTAAATACATCTTTAAAAAATTTTTTTTAACAAAGTAAGTTTTCAAATTTTCCTGGGACAATGAGTAGCACTCAGTCAAGGGTTGGTGAGATTAAGAACCACCTCTACACTTATTAACCCCACTGCCCACTGAAATCCACTGTTAGAAGCTGATTGTTCCTTGATTCTTGGATGAAATCTAAAGTCTCAAGCTTCCATGCTAATACCATAATCACATCATCATTTTATTCATTCTTTGATAAGTAGAGTCGTAAAACATATTCTAGGAAGGTCCCATAGTTACTCGGTCATTCCTGGTTCACAAAAAGCTCTCTGGCCAACCAGAGTCACAAAAAAGTCACAAAATGAAGTGCCTACTTTTACATAATAGGAAGATTCTGAACTTTATTCAAAGTCAAATCTTCTCCCACCTAGAATTCAGGGCTCTCTAGGAAAGCCTAGATGGAGACAGGTCCCCTCTGTCCCTTTGCTTCTCCTTTTCTGCCCTCCCTAACTTGCTGGTTGCCGACAGCTTCAGGTTATACAGCAGGGAAGGGATGGGAGGAAAGGACCATAACAAAGAACTGAGGTGTACTCAGCTGAGGCTCCCTCAACCAGGTGAGTAGCTAAAGTCGTCTCTGTTTTGGGGGTGCATCTTGGGTTCTTGAGACTACAATTCTCCTAATGTAAATAATGCATATCCCCTTGGCTGCTTGTTTTTAGATTTTCTTTCCTCAGCTCCAGAGAATTTAGTGACCCAGCAAGGGCCGGGTCATGTCAATCATCTGGACAGACCCTTGAGCAAACTAAAAATGTCTCTGGTGGGGTTCTTTCCCACACTGTTCACTTCACTTCTGATCCAAGAAAGAATGTTTATATTTCTGTGTGTGTGTGTGTGTGTGTGTGTGTGTGTGTGTGTGTGTGTGTAGGTTAGAGGACAACTTGCTGGATGCAGTTGGTCAAGAACTACAATTGCCCAGACTGCGCAGGCCAGAGTGCCCAGCCTCCAAGATTGCAGCTCTCCAAGTAATCTCCTTGTAGCTCCTCGACACCACCACACCATCCCCAACCTCAGAACGACCCTCTCTCAGGGTCTCTCTCCTCTGTGGCATCAGCCTCTTCTGTCTTTGCAATGAGAGGTGTCCTCTCCATGGTCAAGCACTTCACCTTGGAGTGGAATGCATTCTGAGGGTTACACAAGAAAAAGAGTTCCTGTAATCTGGATTTCACCTTGGCCTTCCAAGGTTGTTATCAGTCCAGCTGCTATCCTGAACCTAAATGCAGGGTTGCTGCGTCTTGGAAATTCACTTACACAAAGGAAACAAGATAAACCCACAGTGAGATTCACTTTCTTTGGAAACAAGATTCACCTCTTTACTTTCTCAGCTTTCCAAAGACACCCCTGGACTGCCTGAAGGGACTCAGATACCAACACAAGCAGACTCCTAGCCACAGGGAACCTTCCAGAAATAGGCTCAGAAAGACTCCCCCAGCTGCTCCTCTTTTGGTGTCCCCCAGTCAGTTTAATTACTTTTATTCTGATAAACCTCCTCTGTACCAATTAAAAGTCCCTGCCAATATCCAGAACCAATCTTGGCCAGAGTGCCAACTTCAACAGTTTAACTTTTATGGTAAGAAGACTTTTGGGGCCAGGTGAGCTTTAATGGCCCCTCTCTCGTTGTTTCAGAGGCTCATGTTATGCCAAGAAAGCCTTATCCCGATTATACAGAAGAAGAATGAATGGAGACGCACTGTACTTTTCTGTCGATTTTTGAATCAGTAAAGATAACTTCTTATAAAACCTTAACAATAAAGAATCATGCTTGAAAGAGTCTCTGGTTCCTGCCTCTGAGCTCTGCCAGCTCCACATGGGCTGGGCTTTTCAACTCTGCTGTTCTGCCCTTCAGCAGGAATACTTTCTGGGCTTTCTATCAAAACAGGACAAGAGAAGCAAAACAGCAGGGGCATTCAAGTAGTCGCATTACATGGCTTTTCTTTACCACACTGCTCCATCTCTGTTCCTTCCTGATCACAGAATACCATTGTATATACATTAGGATCTCAAGTGAGCCTTTTTCTAAGAGATTAAAGAGCCGATGCCTCTAAAGAAAGAGAAATAACATGTCAGCTGTGTTTATTTGTTGGGTTACATGATTTATGCTTTCTCATGTGAAGATGGACCAGAGAAAAGGGGACACATGACATTGTTTAGATAATCCCCAAAGAAAGTTTTAGTCCCTTCCTCGGGAGAAGGGCTGCTTTTCATATGAAATATAAATGGTTCTGACAGCTTACAGAGGAAAGAAAGATTTCTTATGTTTTAAAATATAAATTCAAGATTCACCTAATTGAGTCTCTAGAGAGGTCGAATATTTAGCATTCTAAGGCAGAAAGAAAAAAAATAGGATTAAGGAAGAACATCATAAGAATTGAGGGGTCCATTCAAAAAACTTCGTGTTCATGAGATATAAAAAAAGACTTAGAGTATCCATTTTAAATTCTTTATCTCAGACATCTTCCAGCCAGATATCACCTCTCTATTCCTTAATTAATAGACAGATGATTGAAGCAGGAAAGTTGAGCAAAACCTTTAGAATTTCTAATGTGAAAAAAGTTAATAAAGTTCACAGATATTCTTTTACTTACCTTAAACTCCCTCCCCCCCCCCCCCCCCCCCCCCCCCCCCCCCCCCCCCCCCC